>LPNX010850182.1:280151-342641 GCA_001517045.1 Pseudotsuga menziesii
ACAGTAGACGGATTACTACCTAAGTCAGGTGCAAAAGGACTGGTTTCCTTGAAGATGGAAAACCTGTTAATGGTTTGAATTCACTTCTAAAGTTCTATGCATTTTTTTGTTGGCCTCTTCAGAAATCAACATTTCAGTACTATTTTTAAACTTCTTTTGTATCCAAAATGCATAACATATAATAGTAATCTAGTCTTCCATATGCGTGATCTGTTATGTAACATGCTATACTTTGAGATGTATGTGTTTTATGTTGCAAATATTTTTATAAATCTTTTCAGAGATTTTCAAGTGGCAAATTCAAGTTTATACTTGCTGATATTTTATGATAAAACTCAATATTTTCTCCACTATTTCCATTAAGTTTATTTCTGGACCCCTTAGGGATTTATTCCCCAAAATGCTATTTGTGGCATTTTATCTCACATTTACTAGGTGCATTTGGCAAGCTGAATCCTTTTACCAAGGATTTTCTTTGTGTGGGATACGCAATAACAGAGTGCACTATTGCAGGAGACTGATGCTGGGAAAAGGATGTCTTATCAGCATTTGGTAGGCATGGCATTCTGTTGCTTCCTGCCACTCAGGTGACTACTCCTATGTAGTACTATGTGTTAGGCGTCCCACCTGCATCATAGCATTTCCAATGATTGCAAACTCCACTTCCCTCTCTTGTCTTTTTTACAGTATCAAGGTGGTTGTGGATTTTGCTGGGTATGGGCCTAAGCCAAATTTATAATTAAGATCAACTTGGAGTTAAGAGAAAAATAAATGTTTTGAAAATGCAATGGCATTGTTTGTTAGACAAGCCAATCGGCAGGTGAACACTGCCACTTCATGGTAGGCAAAACTCAAACAGAGGTTAGGAAACATTACAGGCTTCTTATTGAGAATGATAATGTGATTGAGGCCGGATGAATTTTGTTGCCTTCATATGTTGACAATTCATATACCCCTAAATGGATCATTGATCAGTTGGGCTAAATTATGGCTTAGAAACAAATTACAATCAATTTCTGTGAGGGCTTTGTTGGTTAAGACAAGCTAGCAAGAGGAAAAGGGCGTTCAATTGATGGATTAATACTGGTTAGATTCTCAAATTTCCAATTTCCCCTATTAATATGGTGGTGAACTTACTAAAGGCTCCCAGACAATGGTTCTTATTGTTAAAAAACCTTCTAATTTGAGATTGCCATCTGTCAGGGTGGTGATGCTTGTAAAATTTATATGTAGGCTTTTGTATTACAATGCATGAATCCCTACGCAAAAATAATACTATTTTTAAGAAAAAAAGAGAACTCTTTAAAGATGAAAGTGCACTGTTAGTTTCTAATGCTTCCTGCCTTCTGCATCCACATGCAATTATTTCCATATTTTGTATAGCTGCTCTACGGTTCAGAGCAAATTGCCATGTCCTGAAAGCCATGATATTGTTGACAATTGCATTCATTCAACAAAATAAGTCGCTTGTGTAATGCATATGCTCAGGTGTTGCTGAGTGTTGAGTCATTCCTCATATTTATTTATTGAATTTTGAAGAGGTCTAATTGAACACTATTAGTAGTCTACCATATTTTTTCTTTGAGATGCCCTTTGATCTCCTTTGCAAGGAAGCTTAGCAGTTGATGATAAAACAAGGCTTTATCATGAGCTATTAGCTAGGAAAGCTATTTTCTTTTCATAATATTTAATGTTAGTTATGATCCTTGTGAAAAAATCTAGAGGTAGTATCTACTATTGTTGTACTGAAGCTATGACAGGGATAAATGTGTTACAAGGTCTGTTAAAAAGTTTTTTACACTACAATTTTGAATGAATGAAACATAGAATTATGATTGCTTTCATCTGTTGACAAAAAGGTTAGGCATAATGAATAAAGACTAATTGGCGGTGAATCATGCATGTTTGGCACTTATTTTTAATAACTATGCTTTAGTAAATTGACTTCACCATTTTTCATGAATTATACTATTGATATGATGCAGGAAGCCAGAGGCGTTCCTTCAAAAAAGCCATCACCAGATTACTTTCTTTAGATTCAAACTCCTAAATTGTTTTGCATCCAGTGCACTAATATAGTCATATATAACAGCTTTGGTACCCAGAAACGGGGCTGTATATCTTGCATGTTGGCAGCATACTGAGTCCCTGGAAGGTGAATTTTTGAGGTCACTATTGCTATATACAAAAGTGAACTATGGACATTTCAGCTCCAAGGGATAAATGTATAGTATTATTCATCCTAGGGTGGTCATGGATGAGTAATGAATAGATCGTTGAGAGGGTTCTTGTATGTGATGCCTTAATGAGCACAAAGGTTTTGGGTTATTTGTTGGGCCTTTGATTTTTATATAATTCTTCGACTTTGTGTTGACAATGCACAGATATTACAGGCACTGGAAAATGGAAACAATCTTTTTGCAAGTTGAGGACTATGGTGCAGTAGAAAGATTATTGTATTCGATGTCTAGTTACTCCTTTTGGGGTTTGTATTATTAATCAAGCGATGGGATATACAGAGTGTGTTTTACCTGCAGCAATGCCCGAACAGAGCTTGTTTCATCTTGTATATTGCTTGATAATATGAGTGGAAAAATGTGTTGTTATTAAGAGTGTTGGGTTTCATTATTTTAATAAACAGAAAGTAGTATTCAGAGGATCTTGTTTAGCTAGTATGACAGAATTGTACGGTCGATTTGTTCACAGTTTGGCATTGAGCTTGGCCTTACAAGAAAGAAAACAAAACATTGTAACTAGAGTTGACTAGAATTAACAGATGGAAAATTGAAATAGAATTGATTGCTCTCACTCCCTCTATGGCAGCTTTAGAACAATGCACAGCTATGTTGGGTTTTATTTGCCACAAAAAATGGTAGTCAAAATCCTCGGTGCCTCCTTCCATGCTCTGAGTTTTAACCTCTGACAACGATGTCATCTACCCACAACTTTCGACCAAAAATAGTGATAAATATTTTTATTTTTTTTTAAATTCCCTCTCGTCGCTTAAGCGACGGCTACAGATGTCGCTTATCCGATGCTTTTCGTTGATATTCGTCGCTTAAGCGACGGTTATGAAGGCTATTTTCTCAAAAAAAATTTACTACCATCGAAAATATTCTGTTGCTTAAGCGACGCTTTACATTTAAGCGACGGTTACATAGGTGTCGCTTAACCGACGGTTATTTAGGTGTCGGCTAACTGATGACAAGTTTTCGACGCTTAAAAAAAAATCAAAGTGTCGTACATGTGACAGGAAAGTGTCGAAAATCCGGCATGACGGCCGTTGGATTTTTGGTCGAAATGTAGTAGTGTCTCATTTAAGCCTTAAAAGAATTGCATCTCAATTATTTTATCCCATTTGGTACTTAATAGATCTTAAGTTTAGATGGATCTACACTGATTAAATACTTCTCAAGTTGTAGAATGTGTGAAGCAATACTTGGATAAGAGTAATGTTGCACATCATCCCTAGAAGGGTAGGTTCCACCTTTGAGTAAGACCCCTGATCTTGGGTGTGTCTCCAGACATCTAGGTCCTTGATAAATCATAAGTTTCCTAGTAGGTGTTGGGTTGTGGGCTGTTGGCACTAGCATAGGGTTTGCTAGCCATATTTTAACATAGAAAATGTTTCCTGTAGCTGCATGAAACAATTTTTCTCAAATTTTGTTGAATAAAGTGTGAGGAAATGAACCTTGGAACAACCCTCTTGCTGCCCACAATCACTACAACTACACCAAACCCAGATCAAAATGCTCCAAAACACAAGGAAATTTCTTTTCCTTGGCAGGAAACCCCTTTGTTCAAATGTTGTTCAAGCAAGTATGAAAAAGAATGAGAGTCAAATCGTTTATTTAGAACAAAGATAGTCTATGAGGGTTTTCTAAAAGTTTCTTCAATGTGAAACTAGGGTTAATGTTAGATAAAAGCACTTGGCTGAGTCCCCATGGTCAACTCCCTAGTCAAAATGCAATCAAAACATGCGAAATCACACCCATTTTGTGTGGAAACTCCAATGAAATGCGCCTTGGCATTTCAAAATTGTGAAATACGATCTGAAATGTAATGGAGTAATTGAGTTGGATACTTTGATGACTGGCATTATAAACTTTGTTGAAACATTAGCTGGCTATTCTTCTTCATCTATTCTAGGTTGTAGGTTTAAGGTTGCTGTTGGTAGGAAATTTGAGTGACTTGACTAGACTTTGTGAGTTGGACCTTGATCTTGCCAGTCGATCCTTAATTTGGCATCTTTGTATGAACAATGCTCCATTATTGGTGGAAGTATATTTTAACCTTGAGCCCAAGCTGTGGGTTATAAGTATTGGAGTATTGCCAACTGTGGGTTAGGAGTATTGTAGCATTGAATGCTAGTACTATTGGAGTTGGAGACTTTGATGACTTCTACTTCTTCTTCCATATACTTCTCTCTAATTTCCAATCTTTTAGCTTTAGACTTGTCTCTCTAATGTCCAATCTTTTGGCCTTATACTTGTCTCTACACAAGTCTAATGATGCCTCATTATGTGTGCAAATGCCTCATAATTATGTGCTCACAACTATCATAATGATAGGCTATACAATGGAAAAATATGGCCAATAGATAATCATTACATCATAGAATATGGCAGTACATTACATTCCCCCTTAATGACAACTTTGAAAATCCTGGATAAAGTGGCAAAGAGAACTTCAAACTTTGCTGCTGTCAAGGATAAGCTATTGAGTGGAACAACGTAGGAAACCGTCATAAGCTACAACCAGATCCTCAATAAGGTGCAAGAAAAAGAGACCTGCTACCGTCGAGATTCAATGCAGAAAGATCCAGTAATGCCAGCATTCCAATCAGCTACACAGTTAGCTATGTTTATTTATTTAAATTGGTGCAGAGAGGGTTGAGAATTTGAGAAATACTGTTTGAACCAAATTCACACTCTTTTTGGTGGAGGGGTCAAACTGGACTTATGACTTGGGGCTCCAGGGTCAACCTGACAAATAGAAAAATACAACATTACACACATTTTCAAGAAAATTTAAATATTTGGTGGATTGCTATTGAAATTTTATCAATTTAAGCCAACAAATTTATGGGTACTGGCTGGAATTGAATTCTATATACTCTTCGACAGGAACCCATTGAACTTTTGGCTGGAGTTGACCTGTCTAAGTCTGATCAAGACTCTCCATGTCTGGCAATGTTCTGTCAGATCCGGCCTGGACAAACTGGGTCAAACTTGGGACTGACAAATCTGACTAGATCTAGCTGGGTCTGGTCTGAACTGATTTGTTTCGGAGTTCGGTTTGGTCTAACTTCCAAGTCTGGGTAGACTTGGCCATGTCCTATGACCATGGAGCAGCCAGATAATGAATTTCAAATTTTGGCTACAAGTATGGACTCTGGAGCCACTAATTAAAAAAATAGGCTCTCAGTTGTGGAGCAAGATGTTGAGAATCCTGGGGTTGCCGAACTAATTTAAGAAAGGAGGCCTATCTCTAGGTTCTGATATTTGTTGATAAGGAATAGAGATGGAACAAGTTGAGGAAATATAAAATATATCTTGATATACAAAGGAGGAAACTTTAGGAACTTGTTAGGGGAACACGACATCGTATCTCTAATATCAGTATTTCTGGTCCTGTAAGTACAGTTTAAGAATTTTTTTACAATTGCTTGCAAGAATGGAAGGCCTTTCTCCACACAAATAAGACCTGATGTAATTGGTAAAATAATATCTTGAGTTACAATTACAAATGACACCTAGATGAGAGTTACATTCCATTAAATGACAAAATCCATGATAAACAAATTCCACTATAGACAAAACATACAGCAAGACAAAAAATACCGAGGACAAAACTCATTTATATTGCATGATGAGCAATTGATCCCATGGTGTTGATCATAGATCATGCCAATTATTTGATAAAGATCCACATTAGTAATCTGTGTTTGTTTGGGGTAGCTGTATATGGCCTGAATCTACTATTTCATTATTTGTTGATCTACTTGAAATGTTATATTCATTTGTTTTTAATGCAGAAAAAGTCTTATAAATGAAATTTGTTTATGGCCAATTTCAGCAGGAAATTTGACATCAGCACCTACTGACGAAGCAATCCGATTGGCTAGTAAAGTGCTATCAAATGCTAAGGACAAGCCCTGCAAGAGTATTTTAAAGATGCCCGCATTAGCATTGAATGATGGTGAGAAATGTTTTTCAAGATTTATATCAATGAATGGCTTAGTGGGATATCCTATTTCCTTTGAGAAAGAACGTACCGAGGTTAACCCTTGGATTCTTGAGGAGAAGGGCATTTTCCAAGAGAAGTTTGCTGCATTTGGTAAGAACTTCAGCAAAATTGCTTATTTTTTGGATCACAAGACTACAACAGACTGTGTTGAGTTTTTCTATAAAAATCAAAAGGCAGAAGACTTTATGAAAATAAAGAAAATGCATAAACTGTATAATGAAAGAGATTATTCTTGTGTAAGTACTTACCTCACCACCTCAGGAAATAATCAGCATAGAGAGTCGAATGCAGCTTCCCTGGATGTATTAAAAGATGCCAGTAATAAGGCAGTGGGTATTCAACATAAATTGCAAAAGTATGCTGGAAGGCCACTAATGGGCATGCGCTTTGATCATGGAATATTTACTAGTCAGTCCTTCATGGACACATCTAACAAAAGAATAGTCAATTCTGATTTGGACCATGAAAGCACTGCCGCAGTGGATGTCTTGGCAGGGATATGTGGTGATTTTTCTTATGAAGTAGTAGGATCATGTATTACTATAAATGGAGTTGATCTATCTGAAAGTATTCAGGAGAAAGGTTTCTCCAGTCAACACAGGAAGAAAAATGCTAATACTGATCATACCTTAACATCTGAAGCTGTTGAAAATATTGAAATACAATATTCTTTCGAAGAAAATTGCGAGGACATCAATGTAGATTGGACTAATGATGAAAAGGGTCTTTTTATCAGTGTCATGGCCATGTTTGGTAAGGATTTTGGAAGAATTTCCCATTATGTCCATTCTAGAACAGAAGTTCAATGTAAGACGTTCTTTAGCAAAGCTCATAAACGGCTTGGACTTGATGAACAATGAAATAAATACAAGACGATGCTTCTCCTTCAGAGCATTGACTTGGACTTGATCTTGGTTTATCTTAAGGGCACTTTCCTATAAAAGGCACAATCTTCAAAAAAATCTACATGGGCTATCCACGATGTCTAAAACCAACTCTACCTCTCGGCTAAAATGCCTAATGGACAACCATTTTCTCAAAAAAAAACCAACCCATATGTCTCACCACTTGATGCAAACTCTCCTACCCACTAACTCATCCAATCTTCTACTTCAAGAAATCATATATAATATTTGAAAAATGTTTGACTGATCTTCAGTCTCAATTATCAACTATTCAACAGGTTACTCAAATCAATTGGTGCCTGGATCCCATATTGTTCATTTCAAAACATTAAGCCCTTTCTTTTGAATGACCGTAATCTTTCACAAAGATCAAAGTTATTAATAGATGAAGGAATTCGTAACCCCAATAACCCAGCATAAGCAATCTCAAGAAGATATTTAAAATCCACTGCTAATATAAATGTAATCTCGGGAAGATCTTCAAAAACCTCTGCCAATATACTCTTTAATTTCTATAATCTCATTACTAGTTTCCAATCCAATACTCGACAAGTGATTCAAACTACTATGAGACTCAAAATAAAAACAAAAAGTTCTTCTACGGCCAACTCTATATCATTCAATCGCAGGAAAAACCCATCAAACACCAAATCCTATTGAAATCATTAATTTGCTGTGCAAAACCCCAAAAAACTCAATTTGGGTTCATTAGTAATGATTGTTTGAGGCCTTGATTATGCAAATCAAAAGTAAGGTTTGAATCCGAGGCACTTCCAACACAAACTAAAATGCTGAGCTTATTGAAACCCCAAAACCCAGGTCAACTAACAAATAAGACTTGAAAATAAATAAGAAGAACCTCGTATTAACGTCGTTTTGATCCATTTCCCAAGCATCTTTCAGCGCAAAAAATCGATGATTCCTTTCTCCAGCAATCCAAAAAGAATTTCAAGGTAGATAAAGGGAAAGACGCCTTCAAATAATGAACAATTGAATGTGGCGGTAAAAAACAGGCTCGCGGGAATGTTGTTTTGTCTATACATTCGTCAAATGAAAAAATGTCTCAAAAAGTAAAAAGAAATGAGCAAACCACTAAAATATATAATTCTTTCTATCACTGTTTTCAATACTATGATATTATTAAGTAGAATGGTACATGCAATTTTAAGAATTAGTTTCCTGAGATGGTTTGCCACATCTCAAGTATTAGTGGTTGGCCAATATATGAAAAACAAAGTTAAACTTTGTCAAATACCTAAACATAAATATTGGTGAAAGTAAGTGTACAAGGCCATTTAAAGTGTAAGGATTACTATTTTGTAAATAAATTTAATAAACATTAATATAGCAACAAAATCCCTTCATTGCTGGACTATTTTCTCCCTTTACTATTAGATTGTTTCTCCCCCTTCACTACTAGAAATATAATGGTAAAAATAAGAGGCTAATTTTCCCATTTAAGTGCATGATAATGTGAGGTAAGTGAAAGATTAGGGTTTGGGGGGAGGAACCCACCCTTCCCTTGTTATTTTTAGCTTTTGTAAGATTAAAATTTAGCATTTTTTTGTAGAGAATGTGGCCCTTGAGAACCCAAAAGAACCAAAAATTACCCAAAAGAACCAAAACATACCCAAAAGAACCTAAAAACAGGGTTCAAGTACCCATTTGGGGTTAACTCCCCACTTGATAGCTAGGAAGAGCCAAGTACTTTATAGAAGAACACAGTTCATTTGGGTTCTTCTGCATGAAAACATATTCATCGATGGGATTACTAAGGAAATTGTTTGATATATTAAAGGAAACACTTGTTAAATGGGCTCTGTTACAATAATTAGTTGTCTCAATCTTGATTGCAAACAGTCCCTGAATCTGGAATTTTATCAACCTAAACCATTTCCAATCAACCGCTCTGTAAAACCCATCCGTTTTTTAGCGAAATGAAAAGTAGTGTTTTACTGAAACCCAAAATGTTATCACCCCCAATTACGCTTCACCTTGCCGCCATAACTTTCCTCTTGAGACAAAAAAAAATGAAATGAAAAGGAAAATAAAAAATTCGGTAGAATAGAGACCTAATTCAATTATTGTCTTAAAAAATTGTTTCAAAACCACTCCTAGTTTAGTAGTGTATCAAACGTTTTTTATCATGATAGTTAAATTGGTGTCAATAGCTAAGTTTTCATAAATGAGGAGGTCTATAATTTACTAAATTCTAACATGGCAAATGGATTCAGAGACCCCCTCTGAATCTACATGTCGTGTTAGAATTTAGTAAATTGTACAAATTCATTGTCAAAATTGTAATTTTCCATTGCTGGAGTGACACAACTAAAAATAACCAAATAATGACCAATTGTTATGTGGTCATTTCTAGTCTAGATACCCTGTGGCCAAATTTGGTCATTTATGTTGGTATTTTCAGTTTAGTTTTTACACATGACCAAAAGTGGTCATTTATCTTGGTCTTTTTTAGTTAGCTCACATAAATTTATCAATTTTGGTCATTTATCCCTTGAAAGAAACTGTGGTGACTAATCTCTCATTTTCCACTAGTGCCCCACTCATTTCCTTGGCCTTTGAAAATGTATGAAAAGAATACTCAAAAGGAATTACACCTTCTCCAAGACACACATTCTTCAGTGGCACACCAGTGTTGGATAGCTGCTTCATTGGAAGATCAATCTTCTCTTGAATCCAAGGAGGAGATGCAGAAGGCATTGTCCACAATACAAGGAGAATTCTTAAAATTACTTTCTGATAGAGATGATTTGATTGAGGTTGCTGATGTTTTGCATGGAGCATCCTTGAAGGATGGAGAAGAAATTTTCAAGCTCACACAATATTTATTGACCACCCAATATTCCTTGAAGAGCATTCAATGTGCACTCCAAGAATCCAAGATGGAGATAGAGAAACTTCATGAGAAGTTAAAAAGTTATTACCTACCCTCCTACACACCATTCAGCCATATTCACAAGGATTATTGCATTCTTGAACAGAGGGAGGAATCTCATGAGATGGTGGATCATGAGATGCACTTAGATTTGCAGGTGCTTGTAAAAAGCTACGAGGAAGAGAATATTATCCAAGCACTCATTCGGGTTGAGAGGAAGGATGAAGTGTTCTTCTATACCATAAATATGGCTGATCACATTACTTATGGATAAGCAAATAAAATTCCTTATTCATCCATTGATTGGGTGGACAGAGACACCTTTAAAGTGAAGAAGGTGGGAGATGAAGAATTTAATTTCTGCAATAAAGTTTTTGTTGTGACTGACATTGCCTTGGCATGTGGGCAGCCACAATGATTTAATTTGCAGCAATTGGATAAATTCCATACACATGCACATGAGGTGCATTTTGATTCTTTTTTTCTTGAGGACTGTATAGAAAAGTTTGATGAGAACCAAGCACTTGTTCTTTTACAGAAAAAATTGGAATTGTTTCCTAAAAAAAATCTCTTCCCCATGGGAGATTCATATGAGGATGAAGATGGGGCAGCCATAAGTTGGGTGGATAAGTATTGCAGATATACGATTCACAGTTCTACCCACACTTCCATTTCATCCTCATCAAGAGAGATCGGAAATTTGGGAGAAGGAATTTTCCTCGGTGGTGCAATAGGAAGAGCTAGAGGCTTTCCTAGCTGTTCGTGATGACTTATGGAATGTACCATCACCCTCACATCAGCCACATAGGAACATATTATTGTCGCTTGCTTCCATTCAACCACATGTGGATTGGGTGGAAGATTACATGTCACACATGGAGTCTTCTTGTAGAAAAATTTCTGCTCATGAGTAGTGGAAGGCAGCTGAGCAATCAAACTACCAAGAGGAATTGATGAGAAGAACATCTTGCATCAAGTGGTCTTGGTGGAGGAAATACACACAGTTGGATGGATTCTTGTACCCTATGATTAGTGGCAAAGAGTTATCTATTGGAAGTGTTCACATGGAACTCTTGATTGGAGTGTCATTACCCTCTCATATTGGATGATGGGACACTTATTTATTTTTCCTGCTTGCATTTGTGGAAATAATTGTGATGCATCATCTTATTGTGAGCAGTTTGGGCATCCTTGTTGCTTGAATGATGCCTATACTCATTAGGATTGGAAATGGGACTCACAACTATGTATTTGCAGAAACATAATTGTGAGATTCAATGCTGATGTGCATCAAGCACATAAGCAACTTTATGTTGGGTGGGGAAGTCTGACAGATTTCCAACTTTGCATTAAGAATTTCTAGTTTTCAATGTAGTGGTATGATTTCCATAGAATGAATGTCATTTCCTGTGATGATAAATTTGTATGGTGGATTCTAATGTTTGGATACTTACAGTTGAGGAAATGGGATCTAGGAATAAATTCACCTAATAAGTTGTGTGGGAAGGCATTCTCACTGAAGGGGGTTCAATGCAAGAAATAGGACCTTGGCATTGCTTGTTTTGGAGAAACTTTACAGGATGGATTGACGGAGAAAGTCAACCTTTTTTGTAAAATGGATTCATGCTCCATTTCTCCTACATGATGAACAAATTTGCAACACATTGGAGTGCTTCTACTTGAGGACAAGAAGATTTGGGAGGGGAGGACTGTCATGTCCCCTCAAATAGACCATTAAAAAGTGTTGACCATGCTAAGTTCCTAGGGGCTCAAAATTGATATTAATTATTCCTCATAGGATAAATTTTTCTAATAATTGTTTTAAGGCATGTATTTAATTTCATCTTAGCATCTTTATTTATTATGCACAATAATGATGTGGAATTAAGGCTGCCATGCCAGGAGGGAAAAATGGGGAAAGCTAGTCAACTTTCCTTGGTAAAAATAAGAAAGTCCATGACAAAAGAAAATAGGAGAATAAATGGAAGTTGCCTAAAAGTAGTAAAAAATAGACAGAGGGAAAAGTAGGAAATTTTTTGAAGGAAAGAAAAAGTTTCCTTATGAGCCAGGAAAAGCAGAAAGCTGTCATAACTCAAAAGAAGCATCTTTTGACTAAGGGAGGGCACAATTTATAATTTTGAAGGATTATTCGGAATTGGAAACAGTTCCACATGGTCCTACTTTCCTAATTTCCTGAAGGGGGTGCTTTTGTGGCTAGGGTTAGGTCACCCATGGTGTTGACTTGCTCTCACAGGTCACCATTGGCCTCAACTTACTAAGCAGGTCATCCAAAATTCTATAAAAGGTGAATTAGAGCCCATTCATTCAGTTTTTCTATTTATTTTATTGCTGAATGCTTATGTGAGCATTACTTCTGAGTGTTGTGCCTCAGACTACTGGGAGATGAGCCCCATCCTTCCATTCCCCTCTCTTTCCATCCCCTTTTCTTCCATTGCAGGTGTGGAGTGCTAGATTTCAGGAATTGAAGGATTTACAGAGTTATTTGCAGCCTCCATCAATTTGAGTTCCATATCCAGTGAATCCCTAGACTCAGTTATGCTCACAGCCCTTGCTAGTCATGATCCGGGCCTCCTGCCCCTTGTTTTTGGAGCATCCTTGTAATGGTCATTAAATGATGTAATTTATGTTCTGTAGGGTCATAATATTCTATAAATTACATGTATCAGTTTGAAACATATCTTCCCACAAAGATTCTTGTCTTGATTTTTTGCCTAAAAGGCCTATTTTAGCAATGTATGGGGCAAATTGAATAAAAATGAGTGCTATAAGGAATATGTCAGGTTGGGGAAGTGATTGAAGGGATTTTACATATTCAATGAACTGATATTTACCCCTGTTATATTTATCATGTTTTACAAAAGTGTATTTGAGATGATTTAACTGTTTGTTTTAGACCCTAGCTAGATTACTAGCTTTGAATAACTAGTTTTGGTAAAACTTATGTAAAACCATTTTTGTTAACTCAATCTGAGCTATGTCAGTTCTTGTGGGTCACTAATAGTCCCACCTTCCCATATACAACTCCAAAACCATTTTTATTTCGGTATGTACCACTTGTTTGTATCCTCCTCTGCGTAGGGTTCTCCTTGCCCAAAACTGCCAAAAATACCCAAATTCACCCAAAACGTCTTAGAAATTTCCAGAACATCAGTAAAATATATAAATAATTTATTTATGTTATATTAATTTTGGAACAAACCTCTTCAAGTTCCCAGAATCCCTCGGTTGAAACAGACCGAATTACTCTCCTTAGTTTCACGGTTTGGCCGCCCAAAAGCGTGGTAGTAGGTTTCTGCAATGAAAACTATGAACCCTAAATGGAACCAGATATAAATGTGTTAGGGAAGAGGAAATTCCATGTCTGGCATCTCTTTGTTTTCTATCCACTGCTCACTCCTTTTTCCTACAAATTTCCCAGAAGAAACCCCTTATTTGCGCAGTCTGAGAAGTTGTTGTGTAAATTAATTCAAGTTCCAAAATTTTAATGTAATTTACAGAATTGAAGAGTGTTCAGGTCTATACACCAGACTTGGGACATTACAAGGATGATAGTCTATTTATATATTTATTTTATGTCCTAATTTTTGTGATCAATCCCATTTCAGATACAAAACAAACAACTTTGGAAGTGAGGGTATGGATGGAAGTATGCAAACATAATCTATGTTTTTGCAAGGGTTAGAAAGTCCATTAACATTATAGAATACAAACTAATATTTACAAGGAGGGTATCATTTTTTGGAATATAATAAACCCACTCATAAAATAATTAATCATTATTTGATTAATTTCCTACCCACTAGCTTAGATAGTTGGCATCTACTTGCACCTTAGAGTCAACACTTTCCATCTATATCCCAGGAATGATTTATTTCTTATTCTGGGTTGATCTTGACCACTTTATGGCCATCCATAATTCGTAACTGTGCTTTACAGCAGATTCTACTTTATTCTGCTTTACCTGCTTTATCCTTCTTTTCTATGGATACGGTAAAGCTAGTCAACTAGGAAACTGACAGCTTTTTTTGCCAACCCATCCTCCATTATTTTCTCTCAATATTGTAGGATTATAAATTTTTTCCTTCACTCATCATCACTCACACATGCTATTGCTAATTCGTGAGGTGCTTGGTGGATTGGGAAAGTGCTTTATCCAACTATGGGGTTTATCATAATTAGTAATCCTGCTTTATGAGCTATCTTGAGTTGTCTTCTAGCAACTCCTTTTTCCTTTATAAGGATGTATTACCTATGTAATAATACCAATTATCATTTTATGTATCATTCATTAATTTGTGTTCATTAATTCTTATTATTCTCTCCTTATACTAATTCTCTACAATTCTCTGTGAGGTTAATTGTGTGCTTAGATATTTAGCTTGTTTATGAAATTCCTTATGCCATCAAGGCTTTAGAATTTATACATAGTATCATAGATGAGGATATCAAATCTTTACGTGATATCATATCTTTGAGAGTTCATTAATTAATCCTCCTCTTCATATTTGCAGCTTTATTTTGCAGGTTCAACTTCGAATGGATTCAAGATTATCAGTTCCTCTTCTTTCTCCATTCACAAGCTATTCAGAGTGGAAATTGAAGATGATTTCATATCTAAAGAGACAAGGTCTCTATGAGATATCTATTGGATCTAGTGAAGAGTTTTATGAATATCCAAGTGACTATTTGAATGACTGTGATAGAGAAATTGGAGCTATTTGTCTAGATATCTCTCCAAAAATGCACTACCTTATTGATTTTGTTGAATACCCAAAGGATCTCTGGACAAAATTGGATAGAGTTTTGGGAAAGGACAATGAGGATCCTTCTAGATATATGGAGAGTGCCTCTAGCTCCTCAATGATTTCTTTCTCTCAAGATGTCTCAGCCTCTATAGTCTATGATGAAGTTGATAATGATGAACAAGTTTCTCATACAATTCCTGTTGCTACAACTCTCTTTGATTTGAATGCTTCCTCTTTGAATCAAGAAGCAAATATTGAAGAGCCATCTTTTTATGTGTCTCTTGAGGTAGAAGATCTTGATTCATCTTCTTATGATGTTGTTGATGAAAAAGAAGAGACTAATGGAGCTACTATTGATATTGATGATTCACTCACACATTCAATGTTCTCTTTGTCTTCTATCATGGATTCTGAGATCCATATGCCAGACCTCTCACACTTTGTGCATTCCTGTCTTCTTGATGGTGCACAACCGAGTGACTTCCAAGATGTTTTCTTAGCCAAATCAAGTTCTTTTAATGCCTTATCACTTACCATAATTGATCCCATGCACTTATGCAACTCCTCCTTTGTTCTTGGCACTCATTCTTAGAGCTCCCTTGAATGTTTCGAACATCACTATCTTTCCTCCTCCCATACTTCTGCCATAGAGGATTCTTTACCAGTATATTCCCATGAGTCTACTATTGTTCTTATTTGCGATCTCTTGGATTCTTTGGAAGCTAGATCATCCCATGGATCCCATGCATTTGCACTCTTTGATCCTATGCCTTCTCTATGTTCCTACAATATCACTTGCACACATCCTCTTTGTGTAAATGAATATGGAGACATTATAAATTAGCTTTTATATTTATTTCACCTATCTAGAGCTCATTTCATCTCTACTGGTTCAAAGTTCAATCCATCTCATCATCTTGGAGCTGATTACAAGTCTCAATATCCTTCAGTATTTCCTTCACATCATTGGATATCAGTAGCTCTACATGGTCCTAGTTTCCATCCCACAGCTTTCCTTGATCCAGGTGAGCATATTTATATTCTTCCCAAGAAGAATATTCCTCTATACATCAACATTTAGTTTAGAGCAGCATCAACACTAGCAGTTCACCATTTTTGGTATTGCTTTTCATGTCCTTTCTTGAGGGAGGATTTTTCCCTTGAGGTTTTGCCTCTTTCCTCATTTCTTTGGACAATATAAATTGTAAAAGGGTGACCATAGATTTGTTGTTCGGCCCTATATGCATATATATTTCTTATTAGTTCAGAGATATCATCATAAATTTAGGTTTAAAGGGGGGTGTTGGAATATAATAAACCCACTCATAAAATAATTAATCATTATTTGATTAATTTCCTACCCACTAGCTTAAATAGTTGGCATCCACTTACACCTTAAGGTCAACACTTGCCATCTATATCCCAGGAATGATTTATTTCTGATTCTGGGTTAATCTTGACCACTTTATGGCCATCAAGAATTGGTAAATGTGCTTTACAATAGATTCTTCTTTATTCTTCTTTATCTACTTTATCCTGGTTTTCTATGGATAAGGTAAAGCTAGTCAACTAGGAAACTTGCATCTTTTGTTTCCAACCCATCCTCCATTATTTTCTCTCCATATTATAGGATTAGCATGTCTTTCCTTCAATCATCATCACTCACACATGCTATTTCTAATTCGTGAGGTTCTTGGTAGATTGGGAAAGTGCTTTAGCCAACTATGGGGTTTATCATAATTAGTAAGCCTTCTTTATGAGCTAGCTTGAGTTGTCTTCTAGAAACTCCTTTTTCCTTTATAAATATGCATTACCTATGTAATAATACAAATTATCATTTTATTGATCATTCATTAATTTGTGTTCATTAATTCTTCTTCTTCTCTCCTTATGCTAATTCTCTACAATTCTATGTGAGGTTAATTGTGTGCCTAGATCCTTAGCTTGTTTATGAAATTACTTATGCCATCAAGGATTTATAATTTCTACATCTTTAGCCATCATTGTTGTCTCCTTGAGGCTATTTATTGCAGTGAAATTTGGACTTTAACGTCGAACACTCATGAAAGAGAAGAGATGTAGAAATACATATTAATCTAGGTAATTGATACAACTTTCTACCATATTTTCATTGTGGTTTAATTACTTACTCTACATGGCCATCCCTAACTACCAATACTAACTATTATTCATTAAATTGATTGGTCACTAACACTCATGATATTTATTAAACATTAATACATAATATATCAGGGATCCTAATATATTATTGAGCGTCGCTTATTCTAGCACCTTGTCTTAACACGAAATAGAATTTTTCTAACTCCCCTCCATATAAAATCCATAGCAACTTACTTAGTCACTAAGAATAATTTTAAAAGTTGAAGGGAATTCTTGTTCAGTCTTCAATAATACAACACTTCTCTGGTTCTTAATATATAAACACTACATTCTATTGTATGATGCAGGTTGTGTTGGTAAAGAAATGTATGCAATGTCATATCAACCAAGTTTTGCATTGGGACATCAAATGCAATTTCTTCATTTTATCAATCTTTTTTCTTTTCTTTCTTTCATTATGAGATATGATTATTGAAACAAGTTTTTGAAGATGGAATTTTATGCTTTAAATATGATATTATTTGCCGATTGATAATAATGGGATTCTAAATATTATGTATTTTTTCAAGACAAGATCTTTTTGTAGTGACCAAAATGGAAACCTGACCAATAGAGTAATCACATTGTGATATAGGTAAGTGAAATATGACCTATTTTATGATCACAATCAATTTTGTCTATATTATAAATGCTTTCTTGTTTACAATGCAAAATCTAGATGGAACTTCTTTAAGGTGTTGATTTTGCGTTCTAATGTTATGTGTATCCCCCTGGAGCTTCCATTTTTACTTTCTTGTTTCTTCATGTTAGAAATAGTAAGCTCACTGCCATCGAGTATTCCTTTGACATGGAAGGTTTTTCGTTCATATTTAATTGGATGTTGTTCATAGTCCTTAGGAAGTTATACCCATTTCCAACATTTGCATAATGACTATAGAGTAGAGTCCTATGCCATGTCATGATCGTAGTTTGTTAAGTATATTTGATTCTATTCCTATATTCGATTATATTCCTTCTCCCAGTGTTTCAAATCATGTCTGATTTTACAAAGGAAAAGATAAAAAGACAGCCTCATCCTATACTATATGGCCCCATGAATATTCTTATTTCCAATGTTGTTGGGGATCATGTAGATCTCTTAGTGCAAGAACTGCAACATCACCCTGGGAAGAAAATAAACATTATTAATTGGCATCACAGTATATCCTAACCATTTTTCATTATGGATACTCATTATCTTCATGGAAAAATGAACTTTTCTCATCCCATGGTGGATAGGATCCATGTGAAGCACTAACTATTGGGTTGATCATCCTCTTTTGATTCTCCTTATTGCTCCACTTATACATGGCTTTAGGATTATCATGCTTATCTACTATATGCTTGGCATCCACACTAACATAATTGTTGTTGATAGGTCTCATATGGTGGTACATTTACGGTTGCTAGGGAATAGTGATTTTTGCAATCCCATCAAGCCAATTTCTTGAGTTTTGTTCAAAATTCCTAGAAACGGTTTATGGATTTCATAAGGTGCTTGGTCATATATTATGAACTTATACAATCTATCATCCTTTTCTGATTATTAGATACTCAAATTTGTGTATTGATCCTTTTTACCATTATAGAGGACTCTGTTAGGTTCCCAAATTCGTAAAGGGTGCTAGCTCAATGGAAGAGCATATTCCTTACAAGCAAGAGGTTGGTGGTTTTATTCCTCCATGCCCTAATAATATTATAATACCAATTAAAAACAACTAAATTAGTAACCGAAAAATAAGAGATAAGTGACCAAACAATGAGATATAAGTGATCAAACAAAATGACAAAAAATCATATATAAAATTACTAAAAACGAATAAATTAGTGACCAAAAAATGAGAGATGTGAAACTAGGAATTAAAAAGGTTGCAACACGTGGCGCTAATGATGAAGCCAAACATGGCATTGATATGGTAGTAAAATAAGGCATGAAACTAGGAATTAAAATGGATACAACACATGGCGCTAATGATAAAGTCGAACATGGCATTGATATGGTAGCAAAATAAGACGTTACTTTGGATGAAAAACATGGCGCTACATAGGAAGAAAAATATGGTACAACAATAGAAGAAATATTTGGAATCATTTTGGTATCAAAACATGATGCAAAAAAGGAAGAAAGAATTGGTGCTAATTTGGAAGCGAAAATTAGCACATATTTGGAAGTAAAACATGGTGCAAAATGGGATGCTAAAGTGGTAGCAAAAATGGATACAACATTGGATGCTAATTTGGATGCTCACATGGTGCTATTAAGGATGTGAATATGGAACTAACAAGGATTCCATTTAAGAAGCAAAAGAGGACACTCACTAGGAAGCAAAATAGGACGTTATTTAGGAAGAAAACCTCGATGTTGTTTAGGAAGCAAAGTTGGACACTATTCTGGAAGAAAAAAAATAGACATTATTTTGGGCATCATAAAGGATGATATCTAGGAAGAAAAAATAAAGACGCTTTAAGTTTTGTCCATGACGTGTCCCATTTAGCGTCTAGTTTGACCACTCATTGTAAAAAAATACACTAAAAAGGGACTCTAATTCTAGGATTTGTTGTAGTTTTGTTTTGCATCAATAGAACTCCAATATAATTTTCGAAGGAATCACATTCAAGAGAAAAGGGTTGAGAAAAATCAGGCATTGAAAGAGAAAGACAACTGGTCATTACCTCTTTCATTCTTTGGAATTCATTCTCTACTTCCTCCAACCAACTGAAGGCACCTTTATTTGTGATATATGTTGAGGGAGATGATGGTTTGGAGAATCCTTTCACAATATTCCTATAGTAAGTGCACAATCTAATGAACCCTCTCAACTCAGTGAGATTCTTAGGACTTGACCAATCCAATATAGCAAGAATATTTTCCATACGCACTTTCACTCCTTCTTGTCCAATGACATAACAGAGATAAAGGATCTTGGTCATTCGAAAATTGCACTTAGACAATTTAGAAAATAAATATTGATCTTCCAAAATTATTAGTACAACATTCAAATGGTGCAAGTGCTCCTCCGAAGTTCTACTATAGATCAAGATATCATCAAAGAAAATGAGAACAAAATTATGGAGTTGTTTGTTGAACATCTTATTCATCCCTGAATTGAATGTTGCAGGTGCATTGGTGAAGCTGAAAGGCATGAAGTTCCCATAGTGACATCATCAAGTAATTTTCTGAACATCTTCTTCTCTCATCTAGATTTGATGTAACTCGAACTGAGATCAATCTTGGAAAAATACTTAGCTCCATGTAACTCATCAATCAACTCATCAATTCTAGGGATGAGATATTGGTTCTTTATTTTATTTTTGTTGAGAGGTCAGTAATCTATACACATATTATTCACCACACTACATAGTATAGAAAAGGGATTGAACTGGGTCTTATGAATCCCAAGTCAAGGATTTTTTTAATAGTTATCTCAATCTCATCCTTAAATATTTTTGTATTTTTTTAAGGATGCACTTTGATAGGGAATGTACCTATCTCCAAATCTATTCTATGATCAAATCCTCTATTAGGTGGTCTCCCATGTGGAAGGTCTCCAAACACCCTCTTATGCTTTTGAATCAACTTCTAAATATCTTTGAGATATTATGCTACCTCTAAACTGGTGCCTTTGGCATAAATCAAGAACTCAACATCTCGTTCAATTTATATATGTATTAGTAAACACCTCATACTATGCACACTGATCAATTTCTTTGGGTAGGTGTTTACTCCCCTCAACACGACCTCCTTCCCACCTAAATCTTGAAACCTCATCTTAGGAACTTGGTAATCTATGGTGTGCTTCCCAATAGAATAAAACCATTGTACTCCCAAAATCATATTAGTATCAACAACATTCACCACATAAAAGATACGATTAACAATTTAATTTCCTATTGTGGTCCTTGTATTTTAGGAATCCATCTAGAGCACTCTGTAGAATGATTACGTGGGATTATGACAGTGAATCCTTCAAACTTCTTATTAGGAAGCTCCCTCCTTTCCAACAAAGATGAATCAATGAAATTATGGGTGGCTCATCCATCCACCAACATATTAACTACTTTCCCTTGCACCACTCCCTTGAATTTGATAATGTGAAAGTGAGGAAATCCTCTTGATAACACAAAAATATTTCTCTCCTCGAAATAACGTTCTTCATTAGCAATCTCATAGGCCACTTCTGCATCAATTTGAGTCTCTCCTTCTTCATCCTGAGTTTTTCTCTCTGAAAATACCTCTATGTAGTGTGACTTACCATTAGAACACTTGTGTGCAAGAAACCAAGGTTCTTGGTAGGTGAAACACAAATTCCTCCTCCCCAATTCATATTTATCTCTAGAAAAATTGTCCCTCTCGAATTTTTTTAGCAGCACTTTTCATGGGTGGTGGTGTTTGGTTCTTGAATTGATATGGAGAGTTTTAACTAGGAGGAAACCTCATTCTTGAAATATCATCTTGCAAGTATGTTGTTCTATTCAATGCATCTTCCAAAATAGAGGGATTATAGGCTTTCACCAAATATTTCAAAGGTTCCTCCAATCCTTCAATGAACAATAGGATCAACTGAGCTTCTAATATATCTGTAACCATGAAAAATAAATTATGGAACTGAAAGATTTAATATTAAGGAGTCCCAATTTTATTGACATGCACAAGCTCTTTGGAGGATATTTTAGGGTCTCTTCTGTCAAATTTATCAATCCTCCTTCTTGTGAAATCATCATAAGTGTTAAGTTGATCATGTACAATAGTATTCATCCCATGAAAACACAAGTAATTAGCTTTTCCATCCAAGTGTAAAGTTGCCATCTTGATAGCTTCCCTCTCATCCATTGGATTTAACTGAAAGTATGTATCTATCTTTTGGACCCATGAGATAGCTATGCACTTTGATGAACCATCAAAGTATGGCAGAGATATTTTCCCAATAACGTTCTTCAGCTCATAATTTTGATTATGATTATCAAAGCTACCTCTGGGATTGGTTTTTTATTGGATATCACAAAATTCTTTGAATGCCAAATCCCTTCTATAATCTTCATTCAATGTGAGATACTCATCATGCTTGTCGTCCACTGTAGCAATGTTTTCATTCTGGATTTCCAACTCTTCTCTTTGATCATAAAGGAACTTGGGAATAGTAAGCCTTGATTTACTTGGAGGATCCTTTGTGAATTCATTAGGTCAATTATGAGGCCGAGTACTAGAGAAGAAAAACCCTTTAGGGGCCCTCCTTTCTTCATGTTGTGAACCATGGTTGTTACCTTCATGATTCTTGTTCTCCATATGCTTGACAAGAAATTATTTGGTTTATTATATGGACATGATTATGTTATCGATAATTTCTTGAAATATTTGCATCATACTTGAAATCATACTTTTGATCTCACCATTTCCACCCATTCTTTCACTTTCTCCTTGGAATTTTTCTCTAGTAGAATTCATTCCGTCAAAATCATCCCCTTGATGATATTGCTTATTCTTGGGATCCATATCATTTCTGTGAATCATGATTGAAAACATGAGAATTTTTATAGGACCATGCTCTGATACGACTTGCAATGTACCAAATTGGATATTTTTCACACTAACTCAAACAAGCATAGCAAACAATGAACTAGGTGACTCAAACTAGGATTTTAATCAGAAACTAAAGTGAAGTATTAATTGTGAGAGGCTGAGCTACATGAAATAGAATTTATTAGATTCTTTATGTTTGATATATAAAGTTTAAGAAGTATTTTAGAAGATTCAATAGGAAAACTAGTGAAAAAGCTTTCTAGGACTACTCAACTAGTTTGAATTCAGGATGACTCAAACAATTCTAGGGTGGATAAAATTATGAAACACAAGGTTGTAATGTCTTCATTGTCTTGATAATGAATATAAGTAGGTGGAATAATAAATTTTGGATTTTTCTTGATGATTTTAGGACTTTAGCATAGATACTAGCTCATATTTCAAGGCAATCTAGATTAGGTGTGCACAAGAGGGAAGAAAATCATCTTCTATTCATTGTAGGAAGTAAATAAAGTATCATATGTATGATATTAAATAAAGGTAAACCTACAATGAATGAATTACATCATAAAATTATGAAGAGAAGAATAGATGAATCCTCCTTGAGGAAAGACTCAGAATCATAAATAATTGGATTGGAAGTCTTCTTCAATCATTGCAACTAGATGGAAATTAATTGGATATAATCACACAACCTGAAATAAAATCAATGATGGATATTGGATATATTCATCCTTGCAATGGAAGAAGGGGAACATCTCTCGGCTCGGACTAGGGGCACATCCCCCAAGTATTGAGACAAATATCTCTCAAGTCATTTCTCAAATTGTCAAAAGATGTGTTAGGGGTGCACACTCTTACTTTAATAGACTAAATGATGGCTTTTTTATAAATATAAAGAGGCTAAGGAACCCTCATGGATGGATAAAGTTTCCTTAATTTTATGCTTTACCTTTTTTTCCTTCATTCTTTAGCTTTTACTGCATTGCTTTACTTTCTTTCTTTCCTTTTGCTTTTAACTACTTTTTTCCTACTTTAGATTTTCTGCCTTACCTTCTCCTACCTTCGCTATTCTTTTCACTACTTCTTATTTTTTTTATGCTTTATCCTATTTTATCTACTTTCTTCTTTATCCTGTTTTACTCTTCTTTAATTCCTTGGCTGTGTTAATGCTATATCCCTTTCACAACTTTATTCTATTTTTCTTATTTGAGCAATCTTTTTTTCTTTAGTCTTGCTTTCCCAGTTTTCTTTTCGTAATTGTTTTATTCCTTCTTTCCTCATCTTTTTTAACATTTTATCTTTTCTTGGATTTCCTTCTTGTGCAATCTAACTTTGGTCAACTTTTCTCCATTGCACCCTTAAGGATTACTTCATTCTTATTTTCATAAATGAAATAGTAGTTCATGAATATAACCACTAATAAATTCCTCATAAAACTTTATTCAATGATTTCAACCTCTCCTAATTAATTAATACTTTGGAACCTTCAAAATTAATCCTAAGAAATTTAATTTATTCTCCTCAACCCAAGGGACTGGTTTTGTTAGGATCTCAAATGTTGAATCATTCAGGAGGGGACATGACATTAACATTCTTATTATCTCCCACTACATAGGATCTACAAATTGGCACATCTTTGGGTGCAAATATAGTGGTTCTTGTTTCATATTCGGGTGAAAATATGGTAGTTCTTGCTTTAGGTATGGATTCTAATATGCATTTATTCTCTACATTTATCATTTCCTAGTTAGGTTTTATGTGCTCGTTCTTAATTCATCGCATATGGAGCACATTACATGTAGAGTGTGGGGTGTTTCTTTTGTGTTTGTTGGTATTTTGAATCTCTAAAGGGATATGTTGGGATGCTAGGGTATGTCGAAAGGGTACAAAGCCATATCAAAGAGACAATAGATGATAGACCTAGATCCATACTTCTTAGGTACCAGTCAATTCATTCCCTATGAATTTCAAACACCCATGCCCTATCTTGTCATCCAACACTGATACATTCCAGTAGTTTGACTATGAGGTATTCCTTTCATTTGTAACGAGAATGATTTTTATGAGTTCCTTGCAAGATTGAATGTTTTCTATGTCTTATTGGAGCATAAGTAAGGTAATTTCTCTGGTGATGGTTTTGTTGTATACAGAGATCCAATGCAAGTTTTTTTTTCTCTACATCACGTTAGACATAATATGCATCACATCCATACTTTCCAAGTTTGGATTCATATTCATATTTGAATTCTATTATGTACATGTAAACCAACATAGATCCATATAAAAGGGGATCTACCAAGCACCAAAAGGCATCAAATTTCTCAAGGTGCATACCCTTTTTTAGAGTGGAAATGTGTAATCTATTTTTTATGGCTTTAGTTTATCTAATTTATGTTGTTTTATATATATGCAATTATAAAGAATTTAAATTTAATTTAATCCTACAAGTTATTTTTTAATAATATTTTATTGTTTTTTATAAAAGACATGTGTCAACTGTAAGATGTGCAGGGAAGGAGTTACACATATCTCCCCTACCATGTTATCAAATGCACCTCTTCGATGCAAAAATTTCAATTCATGAAAATTTTTTCCTGAGTTTACATAATCCGCCAATGATATTTCATTAACCATGGATATTTCTTATCTTATGCTTTCCAAAGTGAACTAAACTAAACTCATCGACAACATTTGTTAAGTTTCCTTGCTAGTTATCTGATAGTAGTTTGAAATTGACTTGTTAATTCAATGGACTAAGGGAATGAATGGATGTTACCCTTCGCTTCGCTCTTGGATTCTGATATACTACTAGACAAGGCTCTAGTTTTTGTGTGATGTTGGGTAGGATTAATATTATCCATTGTCCTTCCAATAAACTAAACTATATGAATAGATCCTAACTAATATGAATAATTCATTCATAAAAAAATTTCATAGAAAAAAGTGGAATTAATTGTGTTTCCACGCAATCAAGTCAAGAGGTATCAACATTCAAGATTATTTTGTTTATACTAGGATTTTATCTGTTATTTTTTCAGCAACATGCTTACTGTTGGCACAGTCCCAACCAACAAAACCTAGTCGATAAGGGTTCCACTCTGTCGATGCTCAGTACACCATGATCTCCTTGAGCATCATCCTAGATAGGTTTTACCCTGTCTAGAAACACCCACAGAGTGAAGGATGTCTCACCCAAGATGTTCAACAGAGAGCTGTCGGAACCAAGTTTCCATAGTATAGAGGAGGGTTAGGGTATCAGGCATTCCTCATCTTAATTTCCAAATCTAATCTACTTGCTTGCTCAAAAATAGTACCATTCATCATGTCGAATTATTCATTCATCATTTTAGCATATCTACTAGTGCGGAAAATAGATCTAAAAGATGGTAGTATTCATAAGCAAAAAGCATTGCATTATTGATTCATATGTAGATCTATTCATCATTCAGCATCAGAATCACAGCAGTGTAAAATAGGAAAAGGAAAGAGGCAACAGAAGCTCAGATCAATCCACCTCACATTATATTAAGTCCATAGAAGAAGTTGCATATCAAAACAAACACCGATCTAGTATCACTGTGTCTAATATTACATCCAGTATTCACTCTTTGTCCCTATCTCATCTCTCTGTTCCGCTATATCTCATTTTATATGCATAATTCTTCTATTTATAGGCTTGCACCTTTACATTCAAGGTCCACTTCTAAATAAATCCTAATATAATTCTAACTAACTTAACCACTAAGGACCAATATTCTGAAGAAATGGTCAATGAGTACAAAAAGTGACATGAAAATATAAAAAAGTGGGTAATTTTTTGCCTATCACGCTATATTTTCCTTGCGCACTGCCTCATGATTATGCACAACATCTTATATGCCATGCAAGTCAATTACCTCCAACCCCTTTCCAACAAGCCCCCAACACAGTCTTGTGGCTTGTTCTCAAGCCACATCAGCTGGACATGGTGTACTCAGCACCCTGAAGGTCAAAAAAATCTCACATGCCATAGTGGGTATATTTTTTGAACTTGTCGACCAGTGCAGTTGGCTGCAACTACCTCCTCCAAGGTGAACCTTCACATACCTCTGTGTCCTGCAGTGCCATCATGCTCTAACATCCATGAATATACATCATTCTCCATTTGTCATCGCTCTTCGGGAGGTGTCCTGCTGGCCAAAAATTGTTTGCAGCTATGAATTTTGGAGCCAGTCCTACTTCCACACCCTTGTCCTTCCTTGCATTCAGGATCAAACTGGACTTCCTGAGGTCAGTGTGGTTCCTTGTTCTTGCAGACTTAGTCAAGTGGGGCAAGAAATATTACCCCATCTAGATTCCTTATGGTTATCTTAGTCTTCATCTCAAACTGACTGGGAGAAATATAACTAAGGACGAATTTTGCAGATACTTCCATCTTGGGCAACCTAACCTGCATACTTGCAACTTCTTCATCAATTTATACTAAGACAGAATTCTCACTTACAGTCTTCCCCATATCCAGGGTAGCCTACATTTCCCCTTAGATGGTCGCTTCCTTAGGAAACACTACCTAATGGTGCTCGCTTGGTTGTTTGCCCTCAGCTTATAACCCCATCTTCATCTCAAATTGCATCATGATTCACTCGAGTGCATGATTATGAATAAATCATTCATTTATGTGCTAAATATGTCGCAAATTATTCCACCCCACCTCTCAGATCTGCTATCATTAGACGTGGCATCAACCATGTCGTCACTTACCTCTTTGACAACCGTTGATGCCGATTGATGTGATGTTCGGTCACCATCACAGTTTCTTTCATACAATGAGAGCCACTTACTCTTGCATGGAAAACTCCTGTCATGCAACCTTTGTTGTTTTTAGGCGCAACTCCTTTCTCTTGGTGGGGCCCCATCCCCTTAGCACAGCTCCATCCTGGTGCACAACCTTTTCCTAGCGCACAACCTCTTTCTAGCCAATTGGCTACTTATTATTGAGTTAACTATCCCCTAATCTTGTATGGCCCATGCTTTCAGGCACACCCTTCTATTTTCTATCGATACCATCTCTCTCTCCTCTCTTTTTTTTTTGATGTCTAATGCTTCAGGAATTGCATGGTTCATCCCCCATATGATAGGGCTTCAAGCAGCTGCCATTCACAATCATTGGCAGTACCGCACCATCTAACTATTGTAATTAAACTGCACTCGCATAGGTACTATAATTGACAAGATATGGTCCAAGCCAGTGCATTTGTAGCTTACCTAGATGCTTCAAGAATTTACTGTCATATAACAACACCAAATGTCCTTGCTGAAATTGTTTGTTCTTTATGTGGTGATCATGCCACGCCTTCTGTCGATATTTCTCAATGCATTGGTGGAAACCTGCAATGAAACGTTCTTCGTCTAGCTATATTAGTTGAGCCTTGTGCTCCTCTAGTGCATCATCATCATCCATTCCATTCACAGCGGTAATGCACAGACTAGAAATGATGTATTCCATAGGCGTCACTGCCTCTTGCCAATAAACCAGTTTGAATGGTGTTTGTCTCGTCAATATCTTACAGGTGATGCGATAGGCCCACAGTACTACAGGAATCTTTAGATCCCAGTCATCTCGGTTAGTGTTACATACCTTGGTAAGTGCGTACTCCAATATTTTGTTGAATTCCTCCACCATACCATCCATCCACGGATGGTATGGTGTACTCTTCTTATGTTGAACCTGTAATTATTTTTTCAGCACTCTTACCATGTGGTTGATCAAATGACTACCATGGTCACTCATCAATATTCTCGGGCATCCAAACCACATCACAATATTCTCAAATAGAAATCCAGTTGTCGTCGCAGTAGTACAATCCATTACTGGTGCAGCCTCTGCCCATCTCATGAGATAGTTCATCAGAGTGATGATGTAGCGCACACTAGTTATTTTCCCAAGTGGTTTGATCTGACCCACAAAGTATACTTTCCATTTATCAAAAGGTTGCAAAGTTACCCAGGGTACAAGTTGCATCTCATTCTGCCACGATGGTTTTCCAATGCATTGATAGACATCAGAGCTCCTTGCATAACCTACTACATCATTATGAAGAGTGGGCCACCAAATACCTATGTGAAGCACCTTCTACATGGTATCCCAACCTCCATAGTTTCCTCCAGCTATGCTAGCATGCACTTCTTCTAGAATGTGATCTTGTTCATGCGGTAGGACACAACTTCGCAATATTTCATTAGGCCCCATATTGTACAAGTGTCTAGCAATAAACTGAAAATCAAAAGCTTTAACAACCAACTTCTTCTTTTGACTTGTGGAAATTTCTTCTGGTGCAACTCCCATTGCTAAGAACTAGATTATTGGAGCATAATGGTCATCGGCCATGTCAACTTGAAACAAATGCGCATCCGGCAGTCCATGTTCAATGTTAGTAGATTCCTCCCCAATCTCGATTCTTGACAAATGATCGGGGCCAACATTTAGGCGGCCTAGACTTACGATGGTCTCAAAATCAAATTCCTAAAATAGGAGTACATCCATCTGCATATCTTCCCCTCTAACACAGCCTTATTGACAAGATAATTCAAATATGAATGGTCAGTAAACATTCTGAAGTGACCTCCTAGAAGATAATTCATGAATTTCTGCAACACATAAACCATCGCTAGCCCTTCACGTTCCGTAGTTGTATAATTCTTCTTTGCAAATGATAACTTTCAACTCATAAAATCAATAGGGTGATCCAAGTCGTCGTCGCCTAGATACGTGAGCACTACTCCTAGCACAACAAAAGATGCATCAACATTAACGTGGAACTCTTTGTTCCAATATGGGAATACAAGTATTGGAATTGAAGCCATCTTGGCCTTAAGCATGTCAAAACTACTTTGGCATTCAGGATTCCATAGGAACACAACACGCTTCTTCAATAGTTTCTCCATAGGGGTAGTGATCACAACATATCCTCTAATGAATTTGTGACAGTACCTAGTGTGTCTAAGCGTCGCCTAGAGAATCTTGACATTGGTTGATGGCAGCAAGATTAGAATAAGAATGATATTTGTAGGATCAACCAGTAGTCCTTGTTTGCACACAATGTGACCCAACAATATTCCAAATGGCTCCCAAAATATGCACTTGTTAGAGTTCAGCGCTATCTAATGTTGTCGACACCTTTCTAGCATCAATCGAATATTGGCCATGTGATCCTTGATTAGACTGTACATTGTCCAGTTGTCCATATATACCTATAGAAACTTTTGGATGAAGTCTTTGAATGCCATGATGACCACCCAGGAAAATATGGTAGGTGCATTCTTAAATCCAAATGGTATCACGGTATACTGGTAGCAACCCCATTCTGTAACAAATGATGTCTTGTGGCGATCTTATTTTGCAATTGATCTCGTGGTACCCAAAAAATCTATCTGTGAATGAGTACATGTCCTAGCCACCTACTACTTCAAGGAATTCATCTGTGAATGGTGTTGGGAATGGATCATGCAAGCAAGCATCATTCAATTTTCTTAGGTCGACACAGATCCAGACTTCACCAGTCTTCTTGTCCTAGACCACCATAGGACTTACTCATTTTGATTCTTCCATAGGCTTAATAATACTGACATCTATCATCTAGTCAAGTTCAGTCTTGACCCTTTCCTTATATCATGGATTCAAGTGATATGGCCTCTGTTGCACCGATTTTGTGTTAGGTTTTAATGGGATTTTCATTTCTCCTAGGTCACCCAATATCCCTTTCATCTCTGAGAATTTGGTTGGAAACAGATCTTGAAACTCATGCAAAAGATCGATGATCTTGGCCATCGTATCCTCATCCCAGTAGTCCTCACCACTTGCAAATTTTGTATTTTCTTCCATCCCAATGTTAAATTTCTTAATATTGAGGGTCTAAGTCATGGGGTCAGTCGGTACATCTGGTGCTGCAACATCCTGATTTCCTTCAATCTCCAGAATGTTAATATTCTGCAACTCATCATCATTCTCTGGCTAGCCAGATATTTTATAGCATTATATCATTGACTTCATGTGGCAATGTGCATGTGCATCCATAGGATATGCGACTGGCACAACTTTCAAGATGACATCCTGTATGGTTTTAAGTGCATTGTGGACATCCAGATTGGCATCTGCAAAACCAAAAGTGTGGGAGAAGAAAACTGTCAACTCCTCCTAGGTATTTATTTCTCTATGTAGCTCTATGGATACATACCAGGACCTTGGCATTTCATCCAAGGTGTGAATAAAGGCACGAACCCATTCATCCTTTGGTCGCGCTACCCATAGTGTTTGACACTCCGCCAAATTGTTGTTAAGGTCATTCTTCCCATCGTACATCCTAGTGTGGTAAACTTCTATGGTGCCAAAATGGTCTGTCATTAGCCTGCAACACTATGTACACCCGGTAGTCATTTTCTTATGAGCTTCCCACCAGCGGGATGGAGTATCTTGTAGTGCTTCCTCCAGGGCCAACAATTGTTGTGGCTCTGAGACACTTTCTTCAAATAATGTTAAGAATGTAGACAGCTCCGGTGACCCTTCATATATTGGCAATTCAATTATTTAAGTCATGACAAAACAAAGAGATTGCGTAATCATACCACACTTTCTAAAGAATACCTCATGCATGCGATTTTGCCAATTTTTTAGCACATCATCAGAATTAGAGAACGTAGAGCTAGCTCTGCACCAACCTATTAGATTTTTATCATTCAAGCTAGCATTATATTAGGATCTTTAACTGAGAGAATAACAAGCACATCAATCAAACATAAGAGACAATGAACACAAAGTTTTTCATTGGGGAAACCATAAAGGAGAAAACCCCACAACTTCCTTAGAGATAGAATCAGCACCAAAAGCAAAACCCCAAAAAAGTAAGATGATCTCCCAACATAAGTAGTCTCTCTCTCTTTTGTCCCAACAACTTCTTCTCTCTCATTTATGCACTAAAACTGAGTGTGATTTAATGTGTATTAAATAGAGAGGCTCACTCTCTATTTATACTAATTCCCTACTTGACAATAACTCACTAGGGCCGACTTCTCTAGGAGAGTCTAATAACCCTAGGTCCCCACAACTGTGGGGACTTTAACCCTTGATCAATAGGAGGGTTACCCACAATGACTTTACATAATTTGTTTACATTATTGAATCTCCTGATAGGAACATCGGGGCATGAATTGACTCAAGTACATTACAGACACTTCCCAGAATAAACATCAAGGTACAATACATAAGATATACAAGTGAATCCATTCTGAAGTTACAAATACATCAACAATCCCTCTTAACTAGGAAGGTATTCTCTTGACACAATTTATATGCGCAAGTCTTCTTCTCTGTATCATATGGATCATCATCAAGTCATATTCATCTTCAAGTCATATTCATCTTCAAGTCTTCTTCATTTTCAAGTCATCTTCATCAAGTCTAGATTACTTGATCTGGAGCATCATTGGATCATCATCAAGTCTGGATCATCACTTGATCTATAGCATCACTGGATCATCACTTGATATGATGCATCATTGGATCATCATCAACTCTGGATCATCACTTGATCTAGAGTATCACTATTGGATCATCACTGAGTCATCATCAATGGTGCTATCTCAATTCTACTCATCATAGGAAGTTCTACAGAGATAGCGCTTTTTCATGTTGGTTGTAGGCCTAACCTTCATGTAGGTATTTATCATCTTCAGCACTTATATCTGACCATAGAATGAACCATGTCAGAAAGGATCGCCCAGCACTTACATCTGACCATGGGAAAAACAAATCCAAGAACCATGTCAGAAAGGCATGCCCAGCACTCACATTTGACCATGGGAGGAACACATCCAAAACCCATGTCAAAAAGGCCCAGCACTCACATATGACCATGTGAAAAACACACCACATCAGAATGGCTCTGCACTTATATCTGACCATGTGAGAACACACCGCATCAGAATGGCTTTGCACTTACATATGACCATGTGAGAACACACCACATCATAATGGCTCTGCACTTATATATGACCATGTGAGAACACACCACATCATAATGGCTCTGCACTTATATCTGACCATGTGAGAACACATCAAATCAGAATGGATTTTCACTTACATCTAACCATGTGAGAACACATCGCATCAGAATGGATCTGCACTTACATCTGACCTCATCTTGTCAGAAAGGCTCTGCACTAATCATGTAGGAACACATCCCACAATCACATCAGAATATCTCTACACTTATATATGATCATGTGCGAACACATCCTTCAATCACATCAAATTAGATCTACACTAATCATGTGGTAATAGAACCCATAATCACATCAGAATGTCTTTGCATTGATCATGTGGTAACACAACCCACAATCACATCAGATCATCTTTGCACTTATATCTGACCATGTGAAGCTCAGTCTTCCACCATGTCAGAATGGCCAATAGACACATCAATTCCCTTTGGAGGGAAACTCGATATGGAGAACACCAAGCTTCTCTCTGAAGTACTCAAACTTTACTCTGGCTAATGGTTTGGTCAGTACATCAGCTATCTGCTCATTCGTTGCAACATACTAGAGCTTAATTGCTCCTCTCTGCACCATATCCTTGATATTGTGATACTTGATCTCAATATGCTTTGACTTTTCATGTAACACTGGGTTCTCCAATAGCTTCACACAACTATGGTTGTCACAATATATACAAGTAGCATCCATCTGGAGATCAAATAAATTAGACAGTAGCTTTCTTAGCCACACTACCTCACAAATAGCCGAACAAGCTACAACATACTCTAATTCGACTGTACTCAGTGCCACACATGGTTGCTTCTTGCTAAACCAAGAGATCACACCTGATTCCATACTAAAGCAACATCCTGAAGTGCTCTTCTATCAATGGCACTTCCTGCTCGATCTGAATCAACATAAACTTTTAGGTTAATCTTCTGATTCACCTCATACTTGAGGCCATAATCGAATGTACCCTTTAGGTACCTCAAAATAATCTTTGTAGCAATCAAGTGAACATGTCTCGGATCTGTCAGGATCTGGCTCGAGGTGTTCACAGCAAAGCAAATATCTGGTCTCGTATTCGTCAGGTACATTAAGGACCCAATCATCTGACAATACATCATGGCATCAAACGCTTCTGATGAAGCATCACTCAATAGCTTCAGGTTTGATGCCATAAGTGTGGTCATGGCTTTGCAATCCATCATCCCAAATCCCTTTAGGATATCTATCGCATACTTCCTTTGTCCCATAGAAATTCCATCTGCATTCTACCACACCTCCATGCCTAGAAATTACTACATCATACCCAAGCCTTTCATTTCAAACTCAGTAGCAAGCTTCCTCTTCATATCAGCAATCAGCCGATCCATACCTTCTACAAACAATATCAAACAGGTTCTTTATCAATGAAGTCACATAATAAGTATACATAACTGGAGCAAGACCTGGTTCTTTTCCCTTTCTCTGTGATTTTCTTCTAGAGCCCCATATCTTTCTGCACCTTGGATAGCTTCTCATACCCAAGCAGGTTTCCTCTTGTGAGGACTCTTCTCCTGAGATGGTTCCACAGGTTCTTGAGGTTCTTCTAATTCTCGATCTTATTCTTGAATTTCTTCGTTCATGGTTGTGTCATGAATTCTGGGTACTTCTGTTTCTTTAGGTTCTTCAGCAGGTCTCTTTTTGGATTTGTTGTAAATCGAGTCTTCGTCAAATGTTACATCCCTACTGAGGTTGATATTCTTCAATCCTGGGAAGTATATTCTGTAAGCCTTCGAGATTTCAGAGTATCCCACAAATATACCCTTCCTTCTTGAAGGATCTGACTTTGTCCTCTTTTCTTTCGGAATATGTATGTACACTAGACAACTGAACATTCTGAGATGGCTGACTTCTGGTTTCTTACAGGAAAAGACTTCTTCAGGTGTCTTGTTCTCAAGTAATCTGTGAGGAGTACGGTTCTGTACATACACCGCAGTTCTGGTAGTTTCTACCCATATATGCATGGGAAGATCTTTATCATGAAGCACAACCCTTGCAGCTTCCATGATCCTTCTATTCTTCCTTTCTACAACCCCATTCTTTTGTGGATTATATGGAGTGGTTAACTGTCATAACCCCAAAATTTCATAAAAATTTAAAATTTTTTATAGTGACATAAATTGTCTTAGATGGCAGTTTAGTAACTGCTAGCGGTTAGCGAAAAATGAAACAGTTTAACAATTTTTTAAGGATTTGTTTTAAATACAGAAACACTAATACAACTTTAATTTTTATAAATCATAGAAAGAAGACTTGCATTTCATTGCTGCTAGTTGTACTGATTTTTTACTTTTGTCTAGTAGGTGAGAAACCATGTTTGAAATTTGGGGCTTACTTAGCATTCTGCTAACTTAGATGGACTATTGGTTCTTACATGTTTAGCAAGTAAGCATATGATCAAGTAGAATTTTATTTTGTATTAAGTCAAGAAGTACTTCTTTAGCATGATAAGATGCTAGAGTATGAATTGATTATTAAAAATGCAAGGCTCCGATGAGGTAAAGTAATTTCCTTCGTTGTTTGGATCTAATACAATATTTATATTTTAGCCATAAAGACTATTATCCTTAACATACTTACTGCCATTTACCAGAATGAGTTCTGCCAAGGTTTCTTTCTGTCGTAAATATTATAATACCTAGTCAATTATAAATTCTTCCAGTGAGCATAGGGCTCATGATATTGACATATAAATACTTTTACTGTGTCATGATCTTACTACTATTTTCATGTTTAATACTCAAATGTACTATTTTTTTTATGCATGAACATAATCCTATGATTTTCAAAGGTAAAATTTTATAATGAATTATTAGCTTTATTACGAGAAACTCTTGCAAAATGGTTTGTCTTCAGTCTCCTTGAAGACTCCTTCATTTATCATTTTCGAGCTTTAAGTGGAGAAGTTTAGAGTTCTTCAGTTTATAAATGAACAACATATCTCTACCCTACTTCTTCTTTACTAGTCGTGAACCATATCAATTTGTTTGATCGGTTTGCTAGTATGATTAACCTTTGCTCAGTTACTTTACAAGATATAATATTAATCTTTAGGTTATCACCATGATACAAGTATTATTGCAATAATACAATACCACATTGTTTTATAATGTTACCTTATAATTTTCCTTGTATCCTAAGGTAGATTTACTACCTAACAACTACTCTCATATAGTTGAAACTAAAGGTAAAACAAATTATAAATTTTGTTTTTATACTATACTAGATCTAAAGCATGGTTTAAACAATAGCATGATTGCCATTGTAAGCAATCATAAGAGCTAGTTAAAAGGTTGATGGAAAAGTTAATATGATGAGCTAACACAAGAACGTTATACTATGGTCGATGGCATAGATTTCATTATTAGCATCGACAGAAGTCCTTATAATAGTTGATTTCCATTGTGTAAATTATTTGCAATGATATAATTCATCCTCGATAGTATGCAGCATTGACATTAGAAAACGACCCACATATGGTTAAAATTTTGGAAGGGAAGGTGGTCCATTCTCCTCCATGCATTGGTGACTTAAATAGAATCGAAACCCTACTTCTTGGCATTTAGCTCCGAGGGTTTTTCGGCCTGCAAGCTGCACTATGAGGTTCCATGAAGCCATGAGAGGCCTTCTTCTTCTCTTTTGTTGGCTCCGTAGTCTGCATTATGGTGTGAAGTGGTTTGGGTATCTTAGTTTGTAATCTCGGTTTCTCTTTTGAGAAAATATTTACTGTGTGATTGGTTTCCACTACTTCGCTTGGCTTGAAGCCTATAAAGGATTTTACCCTGTCACTGCTTATTTCTTGCCTCGGCCTCGTGGAGTTTGAGACTATCTCTTACTTCCTCTGTCACAGAGTTGGCTTAAGGGTATTTCCTTGCTTCTTAGTTTTGTGCATTCAGATTGGATGGACGTATCTTCTCGACTCTGCTTTCTTCTTGCTCACAGCGAAAATTTTAAACTTTAATTTGAAATTCCATTTGTCAATTTATTTACTAGGTTAGGGTTTAAAACTTATGAACAGGGTTTTAATTTATCATTAGCAACTGTGTTCTTGTAGGTACCTGCAACAGATCCATGCTTTAAGTGGAAACTAACCTCATGCTTCGGTGAACTTCATGGCTTCTAACCGGTAAGCCTCGGTCTCAATGTGGGTTCTCCCTACTTACAATATGGGTTGTTGGATGAAGTTTCCAATGGTTGGAAGCATGGATTTGGATTCTCCATTGGTTAAGATATTTAGTTTGTTTATTACTCATGTTTTAAGTGAAAACCCTTGCGGTGTTTCACTGGTAGCATAGGCTCTTGAGCTGTGATGTGTATTTGGTTTTGGTTAAACAAATTCAGCCTTATGACTTGATGATGTAATAATGTTGATTTAAGAATATAAGAATCTTCTTTATGCTCAGAATTTTTAAAAGACCTCTGTCTCGTTTGCATCAGTTTTTATTTTACATGAAGACTATGAATTGAGTTTTGTTTAACCTATCAGTAGTGTATTTAGCTTACTGTTAATATAAAATATTTATGTATATATTTGGTTTTAATAAATAAGATTGTGGAACAGTCTAGTTTTATAGTTCGCAAGGTTTTTACTCTTACAGTCAGTAATGTAACTAGTGTATTTTAATACATGATTATTATGTATTTGGTTTTAATAGTAGAAAGGGTTTCGACCCTTTGATTCTTACAAGCTATAAGCCTGCCTGGATTTGAGATTTATATTGCACATGTTTAATGATTCTTGGTTTACTTTGTTTGTTATTGACATATACATATTATTTATTACTACTCTGTAAGTTATATTTACTTTTAAGCTGTGTATAGAAGATAAGGTTAATTTTTAGAACTTGAATTTTAAAGGTTTAAAAGGAATATTATAAACCCTAAAGTTTATGAAATTCGTTTTTCTGCTTTTAGTATTTTTTACTCTATTTTTGCACAATAGAATATTGAATGATGAGATAAACTTACAGTTAAATTTTTGATACTACTTTTAAGAAAACAAAATAGGAAATCCTGAACAATTTTTACAGTCTCTTACCTCTAAATTATAGTTAATAAATACTTAGGGTTTTCGTTGACTGTCAGTAATTAATATACAAGGATTATAACTGAATCCTTTGAATCTGGGTGTAAGACACTAGTCTGTAATGTTAATGTTTATAAAAAGTTTTACTAATTCCTTTTCTTTTACATATTTTCTTAAATATTAGTTTTCTTACCTTACTTTGGTTAACTATGATATTTATATTTTTATCAGTTAACTAATACTGAAATATTTATACTGCTTCTTTTATACCTATTTCTTTTTATTTAGTTAGTTACAATAAATTAAAGCAGTCAATACATAACACTGATATTTAGTATAAATTATAAACTTTGAAGTAAATTCTATCTACTGCTCATATTCAAATAAAAGAATCATTTCATTTACCTAAGAAAGCCAACTGTGTTAGAGTATGACCTGAGTTGAGGTGTGGAAAAACACAGCTTGGAAATTTAATTTCTATCTGCTTCAGTAAATACATACTCATTCCCATTTCTGCTATAATCTATAATTTTACTAAATCTAACATCTCACAATTGCCTTTCATTCATAAACCCTAAACATTTAACATGCATGTAATAGATAAACTAAGATTTACTTAACTATGACATTAAAATAAAAATAGAACCTCTTGAGGACAAGACAAAAATAGCTTAAGGAGGCTATTCCTCCCAACCAAACTCCTAGAGAGCATGCAAACAATGGTTCCTTAGGACCCTCGAGCATGTTCCTAGTCTTCTTGACTGAGAACTAGGTGGAGAATGCAACTGTAAAACCTCTGTCACCTGACTGGTTCAATTACGTCTGTAATAAAAATATGCTCTTAGTAGTATGATCTTCAGCTTAAAAGCTACAACTAGATCAATCTCAGCAGTGATCCCCTCAAACACATTCTAGATTCCCCTCCATTGAATTTCTCTTGAGTAAATTCATTCACCCTGAATGATCACTTCTCTAGAATGAGCAGCCTCAGCTCTCTTCAGTGGGAAAATTTATAGAGATGCCCAGGTCTTCTGGGTCAGTTTTGATTAAATGAGCCACCTGCTCCGATTCCACTTTCTTGGGGAATCATGACCACAAATCTAGGGAATTTGCCACTTGCAACAGTTGGAAGTGGTTTGAGGATGCTGCCACATGTCAGCTTGCTCTCCACCCAGTCTCCTCTACCAATTGACTAGTAAACACTCTTTTAACATCTCTCCTAAGCTGGTGTCTCCTCATTTATTTATTTATAAATAAAATATTATGAATTTACATTAAATATTCTTGACCCCACTGGGTCATCAATTACAACTTAGCATAAAATTTAACACAATGTTCCTCAAATAATATAAAATTGTTTTTGCAAATTGGGGCTTGTGACATACACACCCCCTTAAATTATAACATCGTCCTCGTTGTTATTTATTCCTCATCCTCGGAGTTCCCCTGAAATAGAATTGGATATGCATCCCGCATATGACTTTCCAATTCCTAGGTGGCTTCCTCTAGACTAAGGTGCTTCCATTGCACCTTCACTTGACCAATGGTGCGGTTCCGAAGTCTGATCTCCCTCAGCTCGAGGATACAGTCCGGTTCCACTAGAAAATATCCTTCAGGTTCCACTTGTACATCATTCCAGTTAATAACATGAGTAGCATCATGCACATATTTCTTTAATACAGAAATGTGAAAAACATTGTGAACTCTTAAATTTGGTGGTAAGGCTAACTGATAGGCTACCTGTCCAATCCTGGACAGTATTTCAAAAGGACAACAATAACTAGGTGTTATTTTGGAACAACTACCCAACCTTAGAGAACTCTTTTTGGCTCTCACCTTAATGAAAACATGTTCACCTACCTAGAACTCTTTTGGAGTTCTTTTAAGGTCTGCTTGACATTTTTGTCGATCTTGCGCAACTTTCAGATTACCTTGTACCTACTTTACAATTTCTTCCATTTATTTCAATAATTTAGGTCCTAATACTAACTTGTTCACTGGATTACTCTAAGAGATGGGAGTGTTGCATTTCCTTCCATACAAAATTTTTAAAGGACTATATCTAGCTGAAGCTTGGTAATTTATATTGTAAGCAAATTCTACTAGGTGTAAATAATATTCCCATTTACCTGGCTGTTCCTTTACATAAATTCTTAGTAAATATTCCAGTACTTTATTTACTCTTTCATTATGTCCATTAGTTTGAGGATGGAATGAGGTACTAAAATTCAACATAGTATTTAATCATTTAAATAGAGATATCCAAAAGTTATCTGTAAATTTAGGGTCTCGGTCTGAAATTATAACCTTCGGTATTCCATGCAGTTAGAAAATTTGCTTTAAAAATTTGTAGCTTTATAATTAGTTTTTATAGGTATAAAATGGGTTGCTTTACTCAATTTGTCAACCACTACCATTATGGAGTCATTTAAGTTCTTGTTTTTAGGCAGTCCAGTAACAAAATCAAGACTAATTATCTCCCATTTCCAACTAGGAATGGACAAAGGCTGAAGTAATTCAGCTGGATGCTGATGTTCAGTTTTTACTTGCTAACATTGAAAGCATCTAGAAATATATTCTGCCAGTTCAGTCTTCATGTTTAGCCAAAACTATTCTTTTCTTAACTTGGTTATAGTTTTATGATAACACGAATGGCCTGAGTAAGGAGTTTTATGGATTTCATCTAAAATTAAAAACTTAATCTTAGGTACATTAGGTACATATTTTCTGTCTTTATACAGTAAAAATCCTTTTTCATTCAAGCTGTACCCTGTACTTAGACTTTCTATTGGATTTTCTTTTTCTTTTGCTTGTAACTTTAGGTAATTTTCATCTTGTTCTATCCCTACTTTAAGCTGTTCTTCCAAATCTATTGTATAAGTGTTGATAGCTGCTATAAAATTCAGCTTTGCATTTCTACTTAATGCATCAGCAACCTTATTTTCTTTCCCTTTAATGTGTTGAATTTCGAAATAATATTCACTTAGAAAAGCTAGCCACCTAGCTTGTCTAGCATTCAGGTTAGGTTGATCTAACATATATTTTAATCCCTTATTATCTGTCATTAGAATAATTTTTCTTCCAATGAAATGATGATGCCACATCTTTAAAGCATGTATGACAACAGTTAATTCCAAGTCATGGGTTGCATAATTCCTTTCATGAATATTCAATTTCCTAGACTTGTAAGCCATAACATGTCCTTCTTGAGTCAATACTCCACCTAAATGTTAGTTTTTCAACATTAAGATAGCATTATTAGGATCTTTAACTTAGAGAATAACAAGTACATCAATCAAACACAAGAGACCATGAACACGGTGTTTTTCCTCAGGGAAACCATAAAGGAGAAAACCCCACAACTTTCTTAGAGAAAGAATCAGCACCAAAATAGTAAAAGCCCCAAAATAGTAAGTGATCTCCCAACAGCAGTAATCTTTTTCTTGACTAGCCCCAGTGTCTTCTCCTTTCTCAACTATGCACTACACTTGAGTGTGGAAGAATTGTGTGTTAAATAGAGATTCGAGCTCTCTATTTATACTAATCCCAACATGACTAAAACTCTACCAGGGCTGACCTCTACTAGGAGATTCTAATAACCCTAGTGCCCCGGAACTGCGGGGAATTTAAGCCCTAGACAATTGGAGGGTTACTCACTATGAATTGACATGACTTGTTTACATAATTGATCCTCTCGATTGGAACATTGGGGCATGACAATATGAATCAATTACATTATAGACATATCCCAGAATAAACATCGGGTTACAATACATAGATGAATACATTCCGAAGTTACAAATACATCAACACTCCCTCTTAACTAGGAAGGTATTCTTTCGACACAATTTTCAGCACTGGTATTCTTCTCTGTCTGGATCATCTCGTCATCTACATATCAAGTCTTCTTGAGTATTCAAGTCATCTTCATATTCAAGTCATCTTCATCTTCAATTAATCGGATCTAGATCATCTCTCGATCTGGATCATCATGGGACATCATCACTAGATCTGGATCATTACTGCACATCATCACTGGATCTCGATCATCACTCAATCTGGATCATCTCTCGATTTGGATCATCATTGTACATCATCACTAGATCTCGATCATCACTCAATCAGTATCATCACTCGATCTGGATCATCTCTTGATCTGGATCATCACGGGTGCTATCTCATGATTCTTCTCATCATAGGAAGTTCTACATAGCCAACCCTCTTTCATGCTGGTTGTATGCCTAGCTTCCATGTAGGTCTTCTTCAGCATATCTAACCTGCTCATTAGAATGGTCCATCCAGCACTTACATCTGACCTACTCGTCAGAAAGGCACGCCTAGCACTCACATCTGATCATGTAGGAACCAATCCTATAATCATATCAGAAAGGCCTAGTACTTATATCCACCCAATGAGGGAACACATCCCATTACTGATGGATGGGCTTTGCACTTACATACACCTAGTGAGGGAACACATCCCATTGCTGATGGAATGGCTCTGCACTTACATCCACCCAATGAGGGAACACATCCCATTACTGATGGAAGGGATCTGCACTTACATCCACCCAGTGAGGGAACACATCCCATTACTGATGGAATGGCTCTGCACTCATATCTGATCATGAGGGAACACATCCCAGTAATCATATCAGAATGGCCCCCAGTCCTCGACTGAGCTACCTGGTAACTGACCAGGTGCCTCCATTCTCCTAGAGAATGGCAGTTTCCCTTACATCCGACATGCTCATCGAAATGGCCAACACTCACATCTGACATGGGAGGAATTTAATCCTTTAGCCATGATAGAATGGTTCAGCCCTTACATCTGATCAAGTGGGAACACATCCCTCTGTCACATCAAAATGGATTCTCAGTACTAGACTAAGTTTTCCTGGTAACTTACTAGGAACCTCCATTCTCCTGAATGGCAGTTGCCCTTACATCTATCCTACTCAACAGAATGGCCAGCACTCATATCTGACATGGAAGGAACCAATCCTCTCACCATGATAGAATGGCTCAGCCCTTACATCTAACCATGGAAGGAACCAATCCTCTCACCATGTCAGAATGGCTATGGGTCTCATCACTTTCTTTTGGAGGAAACCTCAATCTAGGAACACCAAGCTTCTCCCTAAAGTACTTGAACTTCAGCCTAGCCAATGGCTTCATCAATACATTAGCTATATGTTCCTCCATCGCCACATACTAGAGCTTCACTGCTCCCCTCTACAACATATCATTGATATAGTGATACTTGATCTCGATGTGCTTTGACTTGTCATGGAACACTAGATTCTCTAAAAACTTCACGCAACTCTGGTTGTCACAATGTATACAAGTAGCATCCAACTAGAGATCAAATATATCAGACAGTAGCTTCCGTAGCCATACTACCTCACAACTAGCTGAACAAGCTGCGAAATACTCTGCTTCAGCTGTACTCAGTGCCACACAGGATTGCTTCCTGCTAAACCAGGAGATCACACCTAATCCCATACTAAAGAAACATCCTGAAGTACTCTTCTTGTCGATGGCACTACCTTCCCAATCTGAATCAACATAACCTTCCAGGTTAATCTTTTGATTCACATCGTACTTGAGACCATAATCAACTGTACCCTTCAGGTACCTTAGAATATGCTTTGCAACAATCAAGTGAACATTTCTCGGATCTGTCAAGAACTGGCTCAAGGTGTTCATAGCAAAGCAAATGTCTGGTCTCATGTTCGTCAGGTACATCAATGACCCAATCATCTGATGATCTATCGTAGCATCAACCAACTCTGATGAAGTATTACTCAATAGCTTCAGGTTCGATTCCATAGGTGTGGCCATAGCCTTGTAGTCCATCATCCCAAACCTCTTCAAGATCTCTACTGCATACTTCCCTTGTCCAAGGAATATTCCATCTGTACTCTCCCACACCTCCATACCTAGAAAGTAATGCATCATCCCCAAGTCCTTCATTTCGAACTCAGCAGTAAGCTTTCTCTGCATATCAGTAATCAACCCATACGTACCTGACACAAATAGATCATCTACATATAGAGGAAGCATCACTGGTTTTCCATCCTCAACCTTATAGTAAAGGTTGGAATCTACTTTACTCTTGGTAAATCCCAAACTGGATAGAAAGCTAGCAATTCTGTCGTACCAGGTCCTAGGTTCCTGTTCAAACTGTACAGGTATTTCTTCAATCTACATACATGAGAATCACTGTTATGTGTCTCAAAACTGAGTGGCTATTCTACATACACTTTCTCTTCCACTACACCATTCAAGAAAGCAGTCTTGACATCCATCTGGTGTATCTTCCATTTCATCACTGCAGCCAGATCAAGTACTTATCTGATGGAAGTGTATCTGGATACAGGTGCAAAGGTTTCTTCATAGTCTATTCCTTCCTTCTGAGAGAAACCCCGAGCCACAAATATTGCTTTATACTTTTCAATGCTACCATCTGCAGCATTCTTGATCTTGTAGATCCATTTGGAAGTTACAACTAATTTCCCTTTTGGNCCCCCGAGCCACAAATATTGCTTTATACTTTTCAATGCTACCATCTGCAGCATTCTTGATCTTGTAGATCCATTTGGAAGTTACAACTAATTTCCCTTTTGGTCTTGGGACAACATCCCAAACATCATTCTTCATGATCGATTGATATTCTTCGATCATAGCATCCTTCCATTCTTTCCATTCTACTGCTTCTTCATAACTAGAAGGTTCTTTATCAATGAAATCACATAGTAAGGCTACATACCCAGAACAGGATCTGGTCCTCTTTCTTTCCCTGTAATTTTTCTTTCCCTGTAATTCTCTTCTGGAGCCCCATATCTTTCCACACCTTGGATAAGTTCACGTACCCAGGCAGGTTTCCTTTTATGAGGATTCTTCTACAGAGGTGGATCTACATGTATTTGTGGTTCTTCAACATCTCAATATTCTTCTTGAGCTTCTTCATTCATGGTTATATCATGAATTATGGGTGCTTCTTCTTCTTCTTCTTCAGGTTCTTCAGCAGGTCTCTTTCTAGATTTGTTGTAAGTTGTGTCTTCATCAAATGTTACATCCCTGCTGATGTCAATCTTCTTGTATCATGGGAAATAGATTCTATAAGCCTTCGAGCTTTCAGAGTATCCCACAAATATGCCATTCTTTCCTGAAAGATCTAATTTTGTTCTCTTCTCTTTTGGAATGTGTATGTACACAGGACAACCGAATATTTTGAGATGGCTAACTTCTGGTTTCTTACCAGAGAGGACTTCTTCAGGAGTCTTGTTCTCGAGTACTCTATGTGGAGTATGGTTTTGTACATACATAGTTGTTCTGGCAGCTTCTGCCCAAAGATGCATAGGAAGATCTTGATCATGAAGCATGGCTCTTGTAGCTTCCATGATAGTTCTGTTCTTCCATTCTACAATCCCACTATGTTGTGTATTATAAGGAGTGGACAACTCCCTCTTAATCCCTGATTCTTTGCATATCTCTTTGAATTCATTCAAAGTAAATTCTTTGCCATTATCTGATAAAAAATTCTTGATCTTCTTTTCAGTGTGGTTCTCGATCAAGGCTTTGAATTCCTTGAATTTGTTGAATAATTCGTATTTGTTCTTCATGAAGTAAACCCAAGTCTTTCTAGAAAAATCATCAATAAAAGAAACATAGTATGCATACCCTCTTAGTGTGTTTGATAACATAGGACTACATACATCGGAGTGGATGATTTCTAGTATGTCTTTGGCTTTGCTTTCACTACCGGAAAATGTCTTCTTTGTATTCTTTCCTTTTGCACATCCTTTGCAGACACCATCATGTTTTGCTTAGAATTCTGGAAGACCTTCAACAGCTTTGCTCACAATAGGTAGTGCTCTGTAATGCACATGTGCAAGCCTTCTATGCCAAAGATCATTTGGCTCTATTGTGTCATGGACTAAGGCTTGTTCTGGATGGCCCTTCAATTTGTACAAACCTCCTTCTTATTCTCCAATTACCACTACATCATTGATAATCGTACCTCTTGGCCACATGATGACTTGACCATCTATGAATGCAACCCGCATCCCTTTTGCATCCAATGCTGATATGAAGAGAAGGTTCTTCTTGAGTCCAGGCAAAAAAAATACTTCTTTCATTGTTAGAGACTTACCAAAGTCTAGTTTATATGAATATTCCCCACTACCTTTTATTGGATATTGGTAGTCATCTCCTAGCTTCACCTTGTGAGGTGATTCATGTTCTGACAGTCTTACAAAGGATTCCTTGAATCCAGTCATATGTTTGGAAGCCCCGCTGTCTATAAGCCAATCATCACTTCCATGAGAAATGTCACCTGTGAGAGCGGAGATCAAAACATATTCATCCTCGCTTGAAGAATCTTCACTTTCATATCTGGTTCTTTTCTTGGATGGTTCATCATCCTCTGCAGCATGAGCATGACGTCTTCTTTTGTTCCCCTGCTTCTTATGAGAGTGAACCTTGTTCTTAGGATAGTCTTTTGCAAAGTGTCATCTTTCATCACATGTATAACATCTCATTTTGGATAGGTCTCTTTTAATGTTATCTCTATGATGAGGATCCTTTCTTTTAGAGTAATGAGGTCCCCTTATACCTCTCTTGGAGTGAACTGTGAGGGCTTGATCTTCACTACCCATCTTCTCTTCTCGAGCTACTATCTGTGCTTCTTCTTGAGAACATTATTCCCATAGTCTGCTAAATTTGACTAACTTATTTCTAGCACAGATTCCTTGAATGAAAGCATCCCATGACCTAGGAAGGCTATTCAGTGTTGTCATCACAATCTCTGCATTCTCCACTTCTTCATCTACAGCTTCTAATTGTTCCTTGATCTAGGAAACCCTTGTGAAGTAAGACTGGATGGTCTCTTCATTTTGAATCTTCACATTCTTCAGTTGATTCTTCAGTCATCTTCCGGTTTATGTTCTTCCCTTCAAACAATTTGTTAGGGCATCAAACATAGCATTAGGTGTCTTGAGAGAGGACACCTATGGGATAAGGTGATCCTTGATAGAATCAGTAATGATCCTCTTTTCCATAACCATATTATTCTTATGTAAGGCCTTTGCCTCATCTCCCTCTGGAAATGGAACCTCCTCATGAATGTAGGAGTCTAATTCATTCTCTTATAGGACCAAGGAGATCCTATACTTCCAAGCTCGGAAGTTATCAGCTCACTCAAGCTTTTCATCAAGCTTGGTATGATGAGACATCTTTATCTGAGAACCTCAACTGGAAATCCAAAATATTTTAGATCTTACCAGGTTCAAGATGCCGGATCTGAAACTGAGTTGAAATCCTATAGAGCTGGTTTAGGAGCAAATTAGGGTTTTTCTTTTTTGGAGTTCTATCCACCCAAATGCCTTGAAATTTGTCCCTAACTCCGATTTTGTGGAGGATATCAATCCAGGCCTAGGTTCATTGAAAAATTCCTCTTCTGTGAAAATCCCTAATTTCCGATAGCAGTGACAGGTCCAAAACTGAAAAACCTCAGAATTGGATTCTGCTTCGACAGAAAGATGCACCCTAAGGAGGAGATTTATTCCACCTTACTTTTGGTGAAAATCTATGGAGGAAGATCCACAAACTAGGAATCCCTAGTTCCCGCAGCTGCAAAGTGTCTTCTTCTCAGGTTAGTTCTGATTCCATGTTAGTTTTTCAACATTAAGCTAGCATTATTAGGATCTTTAATTGAGAGAATAACAAGTACAACAATCAAACACAAGAGACAATGAACACTGTGTTTTTCCTTAGGGAAACCATAAAGGAGAAAACCCCACAACTTCCTTAGATATAGAATCAGCACCAAAATAGTAAAATCCCAAAACAGTAAGTGATCTCCCAACAACAGTAATCTTCTTCTTGACTAGCCCCAGTGTCTTCTCCTTCCTTACTATGAGCTACACTTGAGTGTGGAAGAGTTGTGTGTTAAATAGAGAGTTTGGCTCTCTATTTATACTAATCCCGACATGACTAAAACCCTACCAGGGTCGACCTCTACTAGGAGAGTCTAATAGCCCTAGTGCCCTGGAACTGTGGGGACTTTTACCCTTAGACAATTGGAGGGTTACTCACTATGAATTGACATGACTTGTTTACATAATTGATCCTCCCAATCGGAACATCGGGGCATGACAATATGACTCAATTACATTATAGATATATCCTGGAATAAACATCTGGTTACAATACATAGATGAATACATTCCGAAGCTACAAATACATCAACACTAAACCGTCATTGCAAGAGTTAGTACATACTATAAAATATTTATTTGGATTAGCTATTCTTAAAATTGGTCCACTGGTTAATAAGGCTTTTAAATTTTAAAAACTATCCTCACACTTGTGATTCCAATCAAATTTCTTTCCCTTTTTCTGTAAAGAGTTTATCGAATTTGTGATTCTCGAAAACCCTTCGATGAACCTCGGTAATAGCTGGTAATCCCCATTAATGATCAGACATCAGTTATGTATTTGGGAACTAGCCAATCTTTGATTTCCTTAATCTTTTTGGAATCTACCGAAATTTCTTCTTTAGTAACCACATGACCTAAATACTGGATTTTATCTTTAAATAAGTTGCATTTACTAAACTTTGCAAAGAGTTGATGATATCACAACTCTTGCAAGACAATTTTTAAATGTTCTTTATGTTCTTCTTCAGATTTTGAATAAATTAATATGTCGTCGATAAACACGACCACAAATTTATCCAGATATTTATGCATTACATTATTCATTAGACACATAAAAACAACTGAAGCATTAGTAAGCCCGAATGGCATGACAACAAACTCATAATTTCCATATCGAGTCCTAAAATTTGTTTTAAAGATGTCTTCATCTTTAATTCTAACTTGGTGATATCGAGACTGTAAATCAAATTTTAAGAATACCGTGGCCCCACGTAGTTGATCAAATAGATCATCTATGCAAGGTAGTGGGTATCTTTTCTTGATAATCATCTTATTTAATTGACAATAATCTTAACAAAGATGACAGGTTCCCCCCAGGGAAACACACTGGGTCAAATATAATTCTTATCAATAAGTTCTTTTAATTGTGACTTAAGTTCATTAATTTAAAGTATATTCATCCGATAAGGGGCCTTTGAGTTGGGCACTGCACCAAGTACTAGCGCAATGGTAAGATCTAATTCTCTCTTCGGAGGCAGTCCCAGAATTTCTTCTGAAAATACTTCTGCATATTCCTTTAGAACTGGTATATCCTCAAATTTTAATTTATCTATGTTTTTATATTTTCCTCATTGGTTACTATTACTGCATAAGCCTTACAACCTTTCCTAACAACTCTCTTAAGCTGCAAAGTAGAAATCTTCCTTACGGTTGTTTTCCCAGTGATTCCCTTTATGCTTATTAGTTTTCCATCATTATTTATACAAGTAAAGGTTTTACCATAGCAATTCAAGACCACCCTATGTTGTTCTCACCAATCCATACCAATTAGTATGATGTATGAACCTAGAGGTAGTACATTAAGCTTAAAAAAAGTTTCAAATTGATCTATAATTATTGCACAATTCTTTACAAAGCTAATTACCTTTCTCTTTGCACCAGTAGCTAACTGAACTAACCAAGAACTTGCAAACTTTTTAATAGGCAGTTTACACTTTTCTACCAAGTTAGGAGAAATATAGCTTAAAGTAGCTCCTGGATCAATTAAAATAGATACGGGTGTTTGGTTTATATTACCTTCTACTTCCACCATGGAAGTTTGATAGTTTGCTTGTCGATTCTCCAAAGTTGCATTGATCCTGGGAATAGTCCTCACTAAATCACCAACAATCATCTCCTCCTATATTGTGTGGATGTTGCTGACAGTCTTTTTCTGATTGGGACAGACTGAGGCATAATGTGGACCATTGCATTCCCAACACTTTACGGGTTCTTTTCGTTCAAAGTTTTTTGTGTAATTACTATGATTATTAGCATTCTCTTTATTTTTTTTATTGTTCTGATTGTTCTTTGAATTATTCTTATTCCCCTCGAAATTCTTATTAGAAAATTTCCTAGAATTATTATTTTTATAATTCCGATTAGGCACAAACTCTTTCTTCTTTAAATAATAATTATTATTCCTTTTGGCCTTCCACTTGGCCATACTCTCCTTTTTCCTATTCTGTTCATAACAGAAATTTGCTTTCCTCATAGCTTCTTCCAAAGTTTTTGGATTGTCATACTCAATCCTATCCTTTATGTGATAAGGTAAACAACTTAGAAACTATTGTACCTTCATTTTTTCATCCACAAGGTATGGTACATACCTAAGAAGGCTTAAAAACTTACTATTCAAATCTTTCATAGTCATTGTACCTAGTTTTAGCTCATAGAATTCTTTAGCCCTTATTTCATAGTATTGTTTAGATAAAAATTTATTTTTAAATTGTTTCTTGAATGTACTCCAATTTATGTTCTTCTCTCTTATACCTTTCACTCTCTTTAAATCTTGCCACCATATATCAGCTTTTCCTATGAGACTATAAATATCCATCCTAACCTTTAATTGGTTAGAATAGTTATAAATTTGGAAGTACTTCTTCATCTCGGATAACTAGGATTCCACTTCCTCCCCATTTTTAGTTTTTCCATTAAATGTTGACAGCTTAATCTTCTTAAACTCTCTAGAAATTTCTTCATAAGGTTTATATTTTCTTTTCCTAGTATGGTGGTTATCCTCACTACTATCACTAGTATAATGAGAATTACGTTGATCACCAAATACTTCGGAAGATGAGCTACTTTTATTTTTAATCTCTTTAGTATTTGTATACTTATGTTGGTAACTTATATCTTCTGAATCATCTCTTTCAACCCTTCCCTCAGTATGGAATATTTCTATTAAGATCTAATTCAGCTCCTCCCGAGCTCTCAAAATCCTCTCATTTTCTTTTTTAATAGATTCCATTTCAGATTTTAATTATTTTACTATTTGTAAAAGTTCCAAGGAATTAGTGGTTATGTCTTCTTGTATAGGTTCTCTTTGTAAATTATCTTGTTCAGTATAGGGAGATTCCTCTTCCGCATATTCCTCCAATATTTCCATACCTGTTGTTAAACTTAGAAACAAATTTCTCTGTTGATAACATTAAAAGAAAACAACATCAAAAAAATGATTTAAATTCACTGTTCCATATAAGTAAGTTGAGCTTCATCAAGACCTAGTGTTTGAACCTTGTGCTATGATACCACATGTCATAACCCCAAAATTTCATAAAAATTTAAAAACATTTATAGTGACTTAAAATGTCTTAGATCGCATTTTAGTAACTGCTAGCGGTTAGCGGAAAATGAAACAGTTTAACAAATTTTTAAGGATTTATTTTAAATACAGAAACACTAATACAACATTAATTTTTATAAATCATAGAAAGAGGACTTGCATTTCATTGCTGCTAGTTGTACTGATGTTTTACTTTTGTCAAGTAGGTGAGAAACCATGTTTGAAATTCAGGGCTTACTTAGCATTTTGCTAACTCGAATCGACTATTGGTTCTTACAGGTTTAGCAGGTAAGCGTATGATCAAGTAGGAGTTTATTTTGCATTAAGTCAAGTAGTACTTCTTTAGCGTGATAAGATGCTAGAGTATGAATTGATTATTAAAAATGCAAGGCTCCGATGAGGTAAAATAATTTCCTTCGTTGTTTGGATCTAAGACAGTATTTATATTTTAGCCATAAAGACTATTATCCTTAGCATACTTAGTGCCATATTTTACCCTGTCACTGCTTATTTATTTCCTTGAACTTGTGGAGTTTGAGACTATCTCTTGCTACCTCTATCGCAGAGTTGGCTTAAGGGTATTTCCTTGCTTCTCGGTTTTGTGGATTCGGATTGGATGGCCGTATCTTCTCGGCTCTGCTTTCATCTTTCTCACAGGTAAAATTTTAAACTTTAATTCAAAATTCCATTTGTCAATTTATTTACTAGGTTAGGGTTTAAAACTTATGAACAGGGTTTAAATTTATCATTTGAAACTATGTTCTTGTAGGTACCTACAACGGCTCCATGCTTTAAGTGGAAAACAACGTCATGCTTTGGTGAATTTCATGGTTTCCAACTAATAATCCCCAGTGTCGATGTGGGTTCTCCCTACTTACGATATGGGTTGTTGGATGAAGTTTCCAGTGGTTGGAAGCATGGCTTCGGATTCTCTGTTGGTTAAGATATTTAGTTTATTTATTACTCATGTTTTAAGTGAAAACCCTTGCAGTGTTTCATTGGTAGCACAGGATCTTGAGCTGTGATGTGTATTTGGTTTTGGTTAAACAAATTCAGCCTTATGGCTTGATGATGTAATACTATCGATTTAAGAATATAAGAATCTTCTTTATGTTCATAATTTTTAAAAGACCTCTGTCTCGTTTGCTTCAGTTTTTCTTTTACATGAATACTGTGAAGTGAGTTTTTTTTAACCTGTCAGTAGTGTATTTAGCTTACTATTGATGTAAAATATTTATCTATATATTTGGTTTTAATAAAGAATACTGTGGAACAGTCTAGTTGTATATTTCACAGGGTTTTTACTCTTACAGTCAGGAATGTAACTGGTATATTTTAATACAGGATTATTATGTATTTGGTTTTAATAGTAGAAAGGGTTTCGACCCTTTGATTCTTACAAGCTATAAGCCTTCCTCGATTTGATATTTATATTGCACATGTTTAATGATTCCTAGTTTACTTTGTTTGTTATTTACATATACATTTTATTTATTACTACTCTGTAAGTTATATTTACTTTTAAGCTCTGTATAGAAGATAAGGTTAATTTTTAGAACTTGACTTTTAAGGGTTTAAAAGGAATATTATAAACCCTACAGTTTATGAAATTCTTGTTTCTGCTTTTAGTATTTTTGACTCTGTTTTTACACAACAGAATAATGAATGATGAGATAAACTTACAGTTAAAGTTTTGATACTACTTTTAAGAAAACAAAATAGGAAATCCTAAACAATTTTTACAGTCTCTTACCTCTAAATTATAGTGAAGAAATATTGAGGGTTTTCATTGATTGTCAGTAATTAATATACAAGGATTATAAAAGAATCCTTTGAATCTAGATGTAACACACTAGTCTGTAATGTTAATTTTTATAGACAGTTTTACTAATTCCTTTTCTTTTACATATTTTCTTAAATATTAGTTTTCTTACCTTACTTCTGTTAACTATGATATTTATATTTTTATCAGTTAACTAATAGTAAAATATTTATAATATTTACTGCTTCCTTTACACCTATTTCTTTTTATTTAGTTAGTTACAAGAAATTAAAGCATTCAATACACAACACTGATATTTAGTATAAATTATAAACTTTGAAGTAAAGTTATCTACTGCTCATATTCAAATAAAAGAATCATTTCATTTACCTAAGAAAGCCAACTGTGCTAGAGTACAACCTGAGTTTAGGTGTGGAAAAACAAAGCTTGGAAATTTAATTTCTATTTGCTTCAGTAAATACATACTCATTCCCATTTCTGCTATAATCTATAATTTTACTGAATCTAACATTTCACAATTACCTTTCATTCATAAACTCTAAACATTTAACATGCATGTAATAGATAAACTAAGATTTACTTACATAAGATAGTAAACTAAAAATAGAACCTATTGAGGACAAGATGAAAACAGCTTAAGGAGGCTGTTCGTCCCAACCAAACTCCTGGAGAGAGCTCAAACAATGCTTCCTCAGGACCCTCGATCCTGTTCCTGGTCATCTTGGTTGAGAACTAGGTGGAGAATGCAACTGTAAAACCTCTATCACCTCACTGGTTCAATTACGTCAATAATAAAAATATGCTCTCAGCAATATGATCTTCAGCTTAAAAGCTGCAACTAGATCAATATCAGTAGTGATCGCCTCAAACACATTCCAGAATCCCCTCCATTGAATTTCTCTTGAGTAAATTCATTCACGCTGAATGATCACTTCTCTAGAATGAGTAGCCTCAGCTCTCTTTAATGGGAAATTTTATAGAGATGCCTAGGGCTTCTGGGTCAGTTTTCATTAAATGAGCCACCTTCTTTGATTCCACTTTCTTGGGGAATCATGACCACAAATATAGGGAAGTTGCCACCTGCAACAGTTGGAAGTGGTTTGAGGATGCTGCCACATGTCAATTTCTTATCCACCCAGTCTCCTCCACCAATTGACCAGTAAACACTCTTTTAACAGCTCTCCTAAGCTATTGTCTCCTCATTTATTTATTTATAAATAAAATATTATGAATTTACATTAAACATTCTTGACCCCAATGGGTCATCAATTACAACTTAGCATAAATTTTAGCACAATGTTCCTCAAATAATATAAAATTGTTTTTGCAAATTGGGGCATGTGACATTAACTCCCTCTTAATCCCTGAATATTTGCATAATTATTTGAATTCATTTGATGTGAATCCTCCACCATTATCTGATCAAAAGGTCTTGATCTTCTTTTGTGTGTGGTTCTTGATCAAGGCTTTGAATTCCTTGAACTTGTTGAATACTTCATCTTTGTTCTTTAATAAGTATATCCATGTCTTCCTAGAAAAATCATCAATAAAAGAAACATAGTATACATACCCACTTAATGAACTAGATGACATCAGACTGCATACATCAAAGTGAATGATTTCCAAGATTCCTTTTGCTTTGGTCTAGCTACTTGCAAATGTCTTCTTTCTGTTCTTCCCTTTCGCACATCCTTTGCAGACAACATCGTGTTTTGTCTAAATTTATGGAAGTCCTTCAACAGCTTTGCTTGCAAGTGGTAGTGCTTTGTAGTGCACATGTGCAAACCTTCTATGCCAAATTTTATTTGGCTCTATTGATTCATGGACCAAATCTTTGGTTGGCCCTTCAATTTGTATAGACCTTCTTCTTGTTCCCCAATCACTACTGCATCATCAATATTCTTTCCCTATGGCCACATGAGAACTTGGCCATCGACAAATGTAACCCTCATGCCTTTTGCATCTAATGCAGATATGGAGAAGAGGTTCTTCTTTAGTCCTAGTACAAACAGTACATCCTTCATCTTTATAGACTTTCCAGAATCTATCTTATAGGAGGATTCACCACTACCTTTTATTAGATACTAGTAGTCATCTGCAAGTTTCACCTTGTGGGGTGATTCATGTTTTGATAGTTTCACAAAGGATTCTTTGAATCCTTTCATATGTTTGGAAGCCCCACCATCTATATTCCAATCATTGCTTCCATGTGTGATGTTTCCTATGAGAGCAGAAATCAAAACATATTCTTCATCACTTGAAGAATCATCACTGTCTTGTCTGATTCTCTTCTTGGAAGGCTCATCATCTTCTGCAGCATGAGCATGATGTGTTTTCTTGTTTCCCTTCTTCTTGACAGATCTATATTTGTTTCTAGGACAGTCTCTTGCAAGGTTTCCTCTTTCATCACATGTATAGCAAATGAACTTAGACAAATATTTAGACTTTCTAACGTTACTCTTCTGGTGAAAGTGCTTACCTCTGTGATGGCTTGTTCTATTTTTCTTGGATTGTACTATGAGAGCTTGATCTTCGCTTCCCATAGTTTATTCTCATTCTAATATTCGAGCTTCTTCTTGTGAGCATTCCTCCAACAGTCTGTAAACTTGACTAGCTTCTTTCTGGCACAGATCCCTTGAATGAAAGAGTCCCAAGTCCTAGGGAGACCATTCAAGGTGGTCATCACAATTTCTGCATTCTCTACTTCTTCATCTACCGCTTCCAGCTGTTCGTTCATCTGAGAGACCCTTGTAAAGTAAAAGTAGATAGCCTCCATGTTCTGCATCTTTACATTCTTCAATTGGTTTCTCAGATTCATCTTTCGGTTTATGTTCTTTCCTTAAAATAGTTTGGTCAGGGCATCAAACATAACTTTAGGTGTCTTTAGGGAGGGCGCTTGTGGTATGAACTGATTCTTGATTGAATCAACAATAATTCTCTTAGCCATGACCAATTTCTTCTTGTGTAAGGCCTTATCCTCATCTCCCTCTAGAACTAGAACCTCCTCATTGATGTAGGAGTCCAACTCATTTTCTTCCAGGACCAGGGAGATCCTATACTTCGAGGCTCAAAAGTTATCAGCTCCCTCAAGATTTTCATCAATATTGGTATGATGAGACATATTAACTGAGAACCTCAAATGGAAATACAAAATATTTAGATCTTACTAGGTTAAGATGTCGGATCTGGATCTGGAGCTGAATTTCTATAGAGCTGGTTCAGGAGCAAATTAGGGTTTGACTTTCTTGGAGTTTTGTCCAACCAAAAGCTTTGATCTCGATATCTAGACTTTGATTTTGGGGAGGAGATCAATCCAAGCCTCAGCTCATTAAAAAATTCCATAATTTTCGGCAGTAGTTTCGTCAAAACTAAAAATGGTCAGAATTAGATTCTGCTTCAACAGAAAGATGCGCCCTAGAGAGGAGAGTCAGTCCAACCTTCTTTTGCTTAAAATTTGTGGAGAGAGATCCAAAAAGTAGGAATCCCTAGTTTCCGCAATTGCACAGTGTCTTATTCTCAGGCTATCTCTGATACCATGTTATATTTTTATCATTCAATCTAGCATTATATTAGGACCTTTGACTGAGAGAATAACAAGAACATCAATCAAACATAAGAGACAATGAACACAAAGTTTTTCCTCGGGGAAACCATAAAGGAGAAAACCCTGCAACTTCCTTAGAGATAGAATCAACACCAAAAGCAAAACCCAAAAATAGTAAGATGATCTGCCAATAGCAATAGTCTCTCTCTCTTGTCCCAGTAACTTCTTCTCTCTCAGTTATGCGCTACAACTGAGTGTGAGTGAATGTGCGTTAAATAGAGAGGCTCACTCTCTATTTATACTAATTCTCAACTTGAGAATAACTCACCAGGGATGAATTCTCTATGAGAGTCTAATAACCCTAGGGCCCCACAAGTGCGGGGACTTTAACCCTTGATCAATAGGAGGGTTACCCACAATGAATTTACATGACTTGTTTACATTATTAAATCTATAGATAGGAACATCGGGGCATGACATGATTCAAGTACATTACAGACACTTCCAAAAATAAACATTGGGGTAGAATACATAAGATATACAAGTGAATACATTCCGAAGTTACAAATACATCAACACAACCAAGTTCCCCCTCGCTAGTCAGGTGGATATAGTCTTCAAAGATGTTGTGTACATGGTCCCACCCCATGACAACTTTGTCCTTAATAAGTTCAATGTAACTTCGACCCTCAGTTGGATACAAGGGTGCGATGACTCAAATGTCCTTATTTTCAAATGTTATCATTCACTTATTAAAATTAATCACGACCATACTGTCATTATCCCATCCAATCCATAGCAGCACGGGATAGGAAAATTCCCCATTAACAACTTCAATCACTTCAAAGTCAGCACGTGTTCTCATACCTTCAACATGGATGACCAAGTTCTTTACCTGAACTTGCACCTTCGCTTGGTTCGCCAATGACAGTTGCACAGGGGACCAACCCATCGTTGGGCTCCCCATTTTTTCCCAGGTCTGGTTAGTCAGGATGTTCACATCCAATCCCAGGTCAAAGATGACTGAGTCCACCTCATATTCACCAACCTGGATATTCATACGCATCTCTTTGCCTATCTTTTTCTTTTGCAAGGAGTTTACTACATAATCCTTCATCTCCTTGTCTAAACGGTACAAAAACCTCTCAAGCTCAACAAGAGCCTCAGGATCTCATGCCAGTGCTAAGAATTTCTCAAAGAACCACTGCAAGGCACCATGCTCCTATGATGGTCCTACTTATAAGGATAAATCAAAAGAGGATGGAATTTCATAGACATACAACTTACCCAGATTGTGTCCGATCACATCCCACGTCTCAAAAAATGTCTCTTTTTCAGTTGCAATATCAAATGTCACTTTCTTCCTCCCAGCTAACCGAACTTGTGTCCGGGGTCCATCATCTCCTGTCATCACGCCTCCACAAGTGACAATGGCAACTTCGACATCCTGTGTTCTGGGCTCTGCTAAAATCATCGCAACTGTTGGACCTTGAGCCTAGTTGATCGGTGGGGTCTGAGCCAATGGTGGATTCTGGTTCAATGCTGGGTTCATTGGTTGATTCACAGTCTGGTTCTGGAGTGGAACTTTATTCTGGGCCTGGCTCTATAACTAATTCTGGATAGGTAGTTGATTTTGAGCTTGAAACCGGGCTTGATTTTGTAACTGCAAACTATTTCCTGTTTTCCATCTTGTGATTAACTGTGCGCAGTTCTCCACAGTATGATCAATCACCGTACAATATGTGCATGAGAACTGCAAGTGTGGGAAGTGTCTCTGATAATTCCTGAATACTCCACAATTATCACATTGGATAGATGCGTGACCTCATCCCCCTCCATGTCCAAAACCTCCTCCTCGGCCTCAGAATCCTCCCCAGAATCCCCCTTGCTGTGGGTACTGTGGCTAAAATACCTACTGCGGTGGGGGATTTGGTTGTTTCTGAACAAAGTGTACTGCTTGAACATATTGTGGCTGTGCCTAGGCCATCGGTATTTGATTGTATGGCTGCTGCAGTGCAAACTATGGATGTGGCGCAAACTGCAGTGGAAACATTTTGCATTGGTGGCGGTGGTGTGTACTGACTTTGTGGATGAGAACTGACCATCTGACGCTCTGGTTGCTAGACTGCGTGGTGGCCTTCACCATTCACAAAATATGAATCGTAGGTTTTGTCCTCAAGTAGATCATATGCCCGATAGTATTTATCCTCGTGCATGACTGAGCGAAAGAATGTACAATATAAATTGGTAGGATTTGACACCATCTTTTGCATATAGCTACATTTCTCATGTTGATGTCCATAGACTTGGTAGATGCAACACCAAGGAATACCATTACTACCCAATGGGTTTGGATCTCCAGATAACATATAGTTTCTAAAGTCGGGGAAAATATATTTGGTGTGTCCATATACATGACACCGAGTACACCAAATATTTGTGCATTCCTCCTTACCTTTCTTTTTATCCTGCAACTAGAGTGTAAGCTTCGTGAGCTAATCCTGAATTTGATTCATCCCAACGACACTCTCCCTGATAGGTGAAGCCTCAAGCTTCATTGCAATCTCCAGGGCTTTGCTCTGCATTGCTATCTTTTGCTGCATCAGTGGTTGTTGGATATGAGAAACCAATATGGTGATAAAACATTCTTTATGTTAGACATTTCTCATAGAAAAACTGACTCTAGCCATTACTGTTTTGAACCTCTTATCAAAACGCTCTCATTAGGAAATTGCTTAGTTTCCTTCAGTTCTGTAATGTATTGTGCTTTCAACTTCAATTTTCTGAATTTCTTGATTAGTCTTGTCTGGATCTCATCCAATGTATTTGATAGAGTCTTGTGTGGAATTTGGATAAACTTCATAAACCAATCGAGTGCACGACCCCTAAGAGTAGTCGCTAACTTCCCTTTCTTTACATCGCCGTTAGTGGTCTATCTAATAGTCAACATTGCTTCACATAAAAGCCAATACTTCTCGAGATCATCGGTCCCATTTCCATGGAACAAGGGTAGCTTCATGTTGTCACCCACTATCCTGGGCCACCTTCCAACAAATGTTGATCTAATACTAGACTGTTTCTGGCACATCCGACAAGTCGACGTGGGACATGGAGTTTTTCCTGAGTTTGGAGTAGTGCATGAAGGCGTGGGTACATTGCTTCCATGGTTTGATCTTTTCGTCATTCTCAACGTAGCCTGGGCCTCATTGTCACTATAGGGTCTCTTAGTTGCGTGTGTTTTTCCTTCACATTATTGCGTTCTGATTGCAGCAAGATCTTCCCCTATCCTCTGCCTCTTCTCTAGTTGGAACCTTGCTCCTCTCCTTGTACAACCACTTTCTTCCACAGATTCCCTCACAATCTCGTTGAAACTTGTATCCATCTACCCCTTACCTTCTCATTCGTCACCCCCCTTGGTTGCAGTATCCATAGCCTCCGCACACGAGGGTGTTACTACTCTAGATGCATCTTGAGTATACCCTTTTTGCAAACCAACATTTAATTGACAATTGAAGCGACAATAAGAACCTACCTCTTGGTCCATTAAAGAACTCCCTTTCTACTTCACTGTAATATTTATTGGTGTCGACAATGAACTTTGTGATAAATCCCTCTAGGATGCTATCCAACTAGACCTCGACAGCATGTGACACTCTATTTCTAGTCTCTTGCAGTTCCTATATCATTTCAGGGGTCCAAGACGTCGGTTCTCCTCCTTGGAAGTTCATCTTCTTGTATGTGAATCTCGCTAGCCACTCGTACAATATGATAGGAAAATCACTGAAGAAATATTAGTGCGGACCGTCATGGATATATATTGCTAACCACTTGTCTATTTTTAGCCCAGGGTTCTGATTTTCTGCCTCGACAAACTCTCTCAGATTCTGATCAAACTAATCTTGAAGTTCTAGTCGCGTCGGATGCCACATCCATTGTTAGGTAATCATTTCGGTGAGTGCCATATTCCCTCCTCTCACTCACAATGAGATCTCTGCAACGGAACCATTTGTTGACGCGATCTCAACCAATAAAACCCAGTCGACAAGGGTTCCACTCTATCGACACTAAGTACGGTGCGATCTCCCTAAGCATTGACCTGGACAGGTTTTACCCTGTCCAGCAATAGCCGTAAAGCAGATGAGGTCTCACATGAGATGTTTAAGGGAGAGTGTTGCTAGGGTTTTAGCCCTAGCTTGTGCAAATGAGCACCTACTAAGGAATATGGATTCCTTAGTAGCAGTTCAATGATATAAGAATTAAATAATGTTCAAACGGAAATAAAAGCTAATCTAGACATTCATGAAGCAATACGGTAAAAATTAAATAACATGAAGCAATACGGTAAAAAGTAAATAACAATTTTGATTGATGTTACCTCCAATGAGGAGGTTGATGGAGTCCATTGCGCTGGTCTGATGTCGGTGGCTTTGAGCTCCAAGCTGCTTCTTCTCTTTCTCCGATGGTGGAAATGGGCCAAGAAGAGTTCTCAATGGTGAAAGTAGCTTAATGGTAAGCTAGGGTTTTGAGAACAATTTCGGCAGAGGCAGGATGCTTATGATAGTGGATATGGAATAATGGGTCTCCATCACTTATTTATAAAACCATGTGGTTTAGGTTAGCTTTTTAGGGTTTTAGCTGTTTAGGGTTTCAGCTATTTAGGATTTCCTCTTTTTCCTCATTATTTTACATTTTTTATTCTTTTTTGGATATTTTTGGAGGAAAAAAGGATTTTATAGCCTTTTGGAGGCATTTTAAGCTTTTTGGTGACCTTTTAGATGGTTTTATGGGTTTTTGATGGAGATATGGTAGGAAAGTGGACAAATGAGCCATGTAATGGGGTAGATGAGGTAGTTAACCATTTTTGGGTGTTAACAGATTTCCCCCTGATGTGTGAGGGCAGGAGCTCATCGTATGGCCTATGGACATCATGAGTCATATTTGGTTTTTCTGGGGGTGCGGAGAAGAGAAGGAAGCAACTGAAGTCCGAGACACCGATCTCGAACCACCTGCAAGGACTGAAAAGTACATAACCTCAATAATGGATGAGGGATCATCTGATAATATGGACGAGGCGGGCATTCCCATGCTCGTATCAGAATATAACATAGCAATATAAATGGTCCTCAAATACTGAATGAGGAAAAACCTCAATATACGGACGAGGCGGGCATTCCCATGCTCGTATCAAGATACATAAAAATAACTGTGAGGCCCGAAAAGGGGGACCTATAGTAGATAATCACTGTGTATATCATGAGGGTCTGGAAGGGACACAAATCTGGAACATAATGCTGAGCTGACCATGTCTGAGCTGAAAAACTGATACACTGGAATGGCAGCAGTGCTACTGATTGTGGTTCTGAAGGAACTGATGCGCTGCTGGATCAGAGTGACACGGGTCACACTCGTAATGGTACACTGAGCTAGAACTGAACTTGGTACTCAAAGAAGCATAGAACTTAATGGCTTCCGAATACAATCGCCAACGCAGCCCGGACATCCACGGGAACATATAACTGGTCGTTCCAATGTGACTCACCAATGTGCTAGAGTCGGGGGAAATCCGGGGTCTTCGACAAATAATGGAATGGATATAAATCCTGCACGATTCTCAACGATGCGATTAAGGTGCTGAAGTCGAACATGTGAGAAACAACCATTCGGAGAGGCAATAATGATTCCTCCCAAAACGGTCCGTAGGCACTCACCACAGATGGTGATGGGTCCAAGGCGCAGGAGCCTCTAGGTTTATCCTCTGGAATAGAGGAGTTGTCGTCGACAGAGGGAGACCTGCAACTATCAAGGCAATGATGTTTCCTTGACAGGAGAGCGAGGTGAAAAACTGAAAATGTGGTAGTACTGATGGCAAGAGTGATAAACTGGTGGGACTAACTGGGCAAGTAGAGTGGGTGGACTCAAACTTCCTTTGTTCAGAGTATGATGGTGGGGATGATCGGGGAGCATATGAAACTGACTGGGGGTAAAGGGATCAGAGCTATATAAGATCTGAGGGTGACTGGGTTGAGGAGAACTGAAGCTGTGGTAAAATGGTAGGAAACTGCAGAATACTCTGAACAAAGGCGACCTGATCGGAGGTGCTGCCGAGAGGATTGATCATAGCGCCAAGATGCGCAGGGGGACTTCTTCATGGGTTAGTGAACTAGAATAAGTGTGGATATAAAGTGGTACTGTCATGTGGATTTTGCGAGCCCATGATATTTCATGCTCGTGGTTGCTTTCATATTTAAGGAGTCTGAAAGAAAATAAGAGGACTCTGTATTAATGGAATGGTACTGTCATGTGGATTTTGCGAGCCCA
>LPNX010850182.1:350003-408073 GCA_001517045.1 Pseudotsuga menziesii
GGTCCCACAGAAGAAACCAAGGAGGTGGTGGCATGCAGAATAAGTTGTTCAACCATGGGGAGCATGGGCTCTATAGAAGAAACGACTGTGTTGGGGGCACCCGAGATAGTTTGTTCAATCATGGGGAGAACATTTTCGGGTGTCGCGGCGGCCTTGGGATCGTGGTACGTGAGTTGGTCGACTTTGACCACGCGTCCCTCATGAGGGAACATCATGATGCAAAAAATGGTAGAAGCAACTGCCCGCATAGCATACATGTAGCTGCAACCAAGTAAAAGGTTGTAGTCAAGCTGGGCATTGATAACCTCGATGTTTATCAGGACCATTTTACCAGCCAATTGGATGGGGACATTAGTTAATAGGCCTTGTGGTTGAGCTGAACGGCCGTCGTAGGCTCGCAACGCAGTGGAGGACGGTTGGAGAGGGGGGGATCCCATTTTCTGCCAGATGGAGATGGGAATGACACATACAGAGGCACCTTCATCAATAATGCATCGATGGACGACAAAATTCCGGATGGAGACAGAAACTTGGAAAGATAAATTGGAGGGCAGGCGGGGTTCGGATTGGTCCAAATCATATGCCATTAACGGCGAATCATGTGGATCGATAGCCCCAATGGCTGAGAGTAAAGACTTACGCTGCGAAGGGCAATTTCTTAAGACTTCTAACGCAGACATGGCTGCGGGAGATTGGGCTAAATCGTCTACGATGTTGTAGTTTGATGCAGCCCGCGCATTGGGGTTGTTATTGATACGACGAAGTGGAAAACAGGGTGTTTTGGGAGTTCCATCTAGTGGAGGTGGAGGTATACGTAACGGTTGATCGGTGGGATGAGCATTAGTGGGGTTATTGGTGGGTGGTGCTTTCGGGGTGGAGCCATATTGGTTCCGCTGGGTCTGGAGGTTGACCTCATCGGAGGACATCATCAACAGATGGTGGGTACCTGAGTCAGACGGGGGTTGATCAGGAGCAGCGTAAGTGATTTGTTGGATAGGCACAGCAGCTTGAGGGGGAGCCAATGGTTCAGTGTTCACTAAGCCTTGGTTTGGCAAGGGGTTTTGTAGCACCAAAGGTGTCTGCTGAGGTTGTGGGGGATTGGGTGGTGCTTGAGGAGCCGCCTGTCCTGGGCGTAATCTATCAGCAGCCAAAAGTTGTTGAACTCGCTCCATAAGTGGACAAAAATGTGTGTAGTGGCCATAGACCCCACAAACAGAACAAGGAAAGTTGGTTCGCAAATTAGGGTTTTTAGCCTGCTTAGGCGGGCAATCAGGGTTTTGGTTGGGAGGGGCCGCGTTATGGTTAGCGGGGGGATTAGGGTGTTGACCAGTTTGTTCGGTCCGTTGGTTGTTCCCACGGTTGCGGCCTCTGCCGCGGTTTTGTTGGCCCTGGTTGCGTTGGTTGTTCTGGTTTAGCGACGGGTTTTCTTAGGCGTAAACCTGCCCTTGGGTAGTAGGTGGATTCTGAGTTTGCGTAGGTGCGGGAGCAGGCTGCGGTGGATAATATGGAGGTGGAGGCTGCACTGGCACGGCTACTTGAGGGGGTTGTTGATAGTACTGTGGAGCGGGTTGTGGGTTTGCCGCAGGGGCTGGCTGTGGCTGATAATAATGAGGTTGGGATTGTGGCAGCGCAAGAGCTGGTGCAGCCTGCTGGTGATAGTATGGCTGAGGTGCGACCGGGGAGGGGTAAGCGGAAGTCATATTTCCGAAACACTGAGGTGGACATGAGGGTCCATGGGTATGGTGTTGATGGGGCATGTGAGCATACGAGTTGGTTGCTCCGGACTGTGATGTAGCCCGTGAAAGTTCAGGTCCAGGAGTAGGATGATCTATGGAAAAGGGCTGAGGCTGCGAAGAGAGGCGGCCAATGATGCCATCGGCAGCGTGGGATGCCCCTGGCGCATCGTGATGTGGGGGATCGCCTCGAGGGGCGTCCGGTATGATGGTGTAAAGATAACCCGACTGGGCATAAATGAGATCAAACTGTTGGGCCTTAAGGATAGCCTCTTCTTCAGTCTGGGGTCATTTGGCTGCCACATCCTTAGCAATGAGCGGAAGGAGGGACTTGAGGAACTAATCTAGGAAGATCCGGTCATCTAGCTTGATTTTGCATAGGCTACGGCGTCGTCGCCATTCATGGATGTGGTCTGTCATATGGGTGGCCATGTTCTATCTGCATGATAGGAGGATCTCGATGCCTGCATCATAGCGAACAGGTAACTGGAAGAATTGGAGGAAGGTCGAGGCCAGGGACGTAAAGGTGGTGTGGGTTCCGTGGGGTTGCTCGATATACCATTTGGCAGCCGAGCCAGTGAAAGTGCACTGTAATAAACGGAGGCGAATGGAGTCATCTACTATGGAATTGGAGGAACACCATAGATGGAAAGACATGATATGGTTTTGTGGGTCCTCACCTGCCTTACCCTCAAACTTAGGGATGTCAGAGGGGAGTTTGGTAGGCATGTGGGGCCACACAGGGTTGTGCCGGATGGGGTCATTGGTTAACCTGGCTAGGTCAGGTAGGTTGAGGCTAGCCATGTATGGCAAACTGGATGAAGGGTGTGGCACGGTAGTGGGCTGGACCACGTTGGGGCCCATGCCCCCAGGTGGAGGGGTCATGTGAGGGAGGTTACCCCCAAGTGGGGGAACTACGGTGGTATGAGAAGGTCCTGCGCCACCAAGGGCGGTAGGAGTTAATAATGGAGTGGGTATGGGTATTCCTACCGTGGGAATAGGTACGGTGAGGGGAATGGTAGACGGGCCTCCCGTGGAGGGCATACCCATGATGGGTGTGGTAACTGGTATAGAGGCGGATGTACCGCCGGTGGTCCCTATAATGAAGGGATTAGGATTCACGCCAGCTATGGGGCTAGTGGGGGCAGTGTAAAGAGTGTTCTCGGAACCTGGTGACGGATTCCTATGCCACTGACGAGTGGAGTCGAGTGACAAGGATCGAGATCTACGGTGATGACGGGTGGTGTCAAGTGAACCGTGCTATGGGGGCTCGCCTCTGAGGCGACGAGAATGTCTCGGAGAGTCAATGGTGACAAGTGGTTTCAAATATGTGGGTTGTGGTGTCAAAAAAACAACTCAAAAACCCTAATGCAACCGTGTGTGCAGAAGGAGAGCTCGAAAAATAAGGCACTCATGCCAAAAAACAACTCAAAACACCTAGTGTAACTGCGTGCTACAATAGGTGGAGTGTCAACAAAGTGGTCAGAATACCAATAAGCAGTCGGTTTCCTAAAAAAGAAAAAGTTGGTGGACTCACTAGACCCAGAGGAGGTAAGGGAGCATGCAAAACACCTAACTAATAGTATTATGACTCAAATAAGTATATCCTCTGCAAGGTGATGAAATCCAAGTCAGACAATATAAATAGGAAAGTCAAATGGCTAAAGTATCCCCCTACCGGGAGGGACACCGGGTACGCAAACCTAGAAGTATGGCAACTAAGATACCCCGTTCATGACACGTCCAGAAAGGTAAATCTGTCGCTTGGTCCTTTTACCGCAATAATCCCTATACAGGGGTATTCCGAGAACTCCAAAAGGTAGCCCTTCAGTTACTGAATGGATTTTGGTATTCCACTCAGACTTCCGGAACCAATCTCACGACTTCAACCCTCCTAAGGGAGAGGCCCTCTGATAAACCGGTTGTGACCGTGTCAAAAAATACTAAGGGATTTTGGTTCCCTAATGGACAACAACTATGTCTCACGTGTAAATAACCGAGGGGTGTTATTGGAAGCCTATCCCCCCGATCCTACCTAACTACAAAATTCTTTTGTGTTCCTCAAATGAGGTTATAGTGTTGGTTGAGTTAAGTAAATTTTAGGTCTCACTTGAATTAGGGGATAGATTGTGTGCTGGTGAGGTTATGAATCCAAAATAGAAGTGCCGAGGCAACTTCCTCAATAACAATAATAATGTATGAAAAACTGTAAATAAATAATGCGAATTTTTCTGAAATAAATAATGCTAATTTTTTTTTTAAAAATGCGGTAAACAAGGGACAGAAATGGCTGTAGGGCTGCAAGTGGAACAGGTGGCTGTGCAAGTGCAGGAAAATGGAAGCAAAGTGGCTGGATTTTGGCGTGGAAACAAGGGCAAAAAAAAAGTTCGCGGACCGCGGGTATGGGGCGGACTCGCGTGGTGGGACCGCGGGTTTGAAGGCAACAGTCGTGCGCAGATCGCTGGTTTTTTGCTACAGTGGCGGTCGGACCGCGGGTTTTGAGTGAACAGGTGCAGTCTACGTCGCGGGTTTCTAGTGAACAGGCATGGTCTAGGTCGCGGGTTTCTAGCTGACAGCTGCGGTCGGAGCGCGGCTGTGGGCTGAAAAAACGCGGTTGGGGCGCAACTGGGAAAGTTCAAAGACGCGTCCAGGACGCAGGAAAATGGACGACAGCGGTGGGCTGGTCGTGGGTTAGGGCCGGAAATACACGGTCAGGCCGCGACTGCGGAAGAAAAAAGTGCGGTTTTCGGCGGCCGAAAACGACAGCCGAAAGTACAGTACGGAAAAATTAAATTAAAAAAGACAGCGGAGTCGCCAAAACTGTTTCTAGGGTTTTAGCCCTAGCTTGTGCAAATGAGCACCTACTAAGGAATATGGATTCCTTAGTAGCAGTTCAATGATATAAGAATTAAATAATGTTCAAACGGAAATAAAAGCTAATCTAGACATTCATGAAGCAATACGGTAAAAATTAAATAACATGAAGCAATACGGTAAAAAGTAAATAAAAATTTTGATTGATGTTACCTCCAATGAGGAGGTTGATGGAGTCCGTTGCGCTGGTCTGATGTCGGTGGCTTCGAGCTCCAAGCTGCTTCTTCTCTTTCTCCGATGGTGGAAATGGGCCAAGAAGAGTTCTCAATGGTGAAAGTAGCTTAATGGTAAGCTAGGGTTTCGAGAACAATTTCGACAAAGGCAGGATGCTTATGATAGTGGATATGGAATAATGGGTCTCCATCACTTATTTATAAAACCATGTGGTTTAGGTCAGCTTTTTAGGGTTTTAGCTGTTTAGGGTTTCATCTATTTAGGATTTCCTCTTTTTCCTCATTATTTTACATTTTTTATTCTTTTTTGGATATTTTTGGAGGAAAAAAGGATTTTATAGCCTTTTGGAGGCATTTTAAGCTTTTTGGTGACCTTTTAGATGGTTTTATGGGTTTTTGATGGAGATATGGTAGGAAAGTGGACAAATGAGCCATGTAATGGGGTAGATGAGGTAGTTAACCATTTTTGGGTGTTAACAGAGAGCTGTTGGAACCAAGTTTCCGCAGTATAGAGGAGGGTTGGGGCATCGGACATTCCTCAGCTTAATTTCCAGATCTAATCTACTTCCTTGCTCAGAAACAGAACCATTCATCATGCCGAATTATTCATTCACAATTTTAGCCTATCTACCAATGTGGAAAATAGATCTAAAAGATGGTAGTATTCATAAGCAAAAAGCATCGTATTATTCATTCATATGCAGATCTATTCATCACTTAGCATCATAATCGTAGTAAAGTAAAACAGGAAAAGGAAAGAGGAAACATAAGCTCAGATCAATCCGCATCACATTGTATTAAGTCCACAAAACAAATTGCAGATCAAAATAGATACCGATCCAGTATCACTGTGTCTAGTATTACATCTAGTATTCACCCTTTGTCCCTATCTCCTCTCTATGTTCCTCTATATCTCACTTTACATGCATAATTATTCTATTTATAGGCTTGTGCCTTTACATTCAAGGTCTACTTCTAACTAACTCCTAACAGACTTCTAACTAACTTAACCGCTAAGGACCAATATTCTGAAGAAATGGTTAATGAGTACAAAAAGTGACATGAAAATATAAAAAGTGGACCATTTTCTGCCTTTCTCTCTATCTTTTCCTTACACGGTGCCTCGTGAGTATGCGCGTCATCTTAGATGTTGTGCAACTCAGTTAACTCTAGTTACATGTGTGCATCTTAGATGTTGCGCAACTCAATTACCTCTAGTTACATTACATGCAATACATTTTTGTTGAACATGCCCTTTTCTTCCCTTTTATTTAAGTTTTATGACGTTAAAATATCCATCCAACACTGCTTACTATAGTAAATATTTTTTTGGATATATGTTGCACAGGTTAATGTAATTTTAACGGGATTCCAAAGTTGTATGGCATATTTCGGCCAAATATCTGGTCAATATGCTAAATTTACAATGTAAATTCTTGAATAATGGGAATCCGCCGTTTAATATATCCTTTCTTCATTTATTATTTCCACAATGTTGTGTGAGTTTGTAGAGGTATATATATCATATAAGTTTGTTTAACATTTTAAGAAAATAGAAAATAGAAACAAAGGATAAATTTCGATATTGAGAAAATAGATTTTGAATGTTACAGGCATCCCAGTATTAGCTTCCATTGCAGCTTTATAAATGATTGTTATGTACCTTCTATTTCAATTCCTCATGTGCTTCAATCTCGTTTATGAATGTTATAGGATATCCATTTTATTGGACTTATAAGAACTGCTCTTAATGTAAGATGTTAATCAATACATGTGCATAGTTGTATTCCTTTTCCCCCTGAATTCATATTCCATGCTTTATGTATGAATTATCACTACAATGCCATATCATGGTAATGAATTATTAGGTATATTTAGAATCCAACCAGATTAAAATAACTTGTTTTCGACATATGTATTGTCCTCAACAATACTACAGTTCAAACATTTCCTGGTTGCTAACGCTACATTTACTTTTGGAAGTTTAGTTTCAACATACCCAGGTCCTTTGACATGTGTCTCATTCTGGGTAAGAAATGAATAGTTCGATTACTTAATTATATGAAATTACTAGTCAAACATATAAAACATTCTTTCAGGACATCATGTTTAAAAGATGAAAAAGACATAATGTGGTCATGAATTTCAACTTTGGAAATTTGATTGTGTTATTAGAGTATCTGAGATAATGATATTCTTGAATATTATCTCTGTGAATGTAATATGGGGCTTATGGCATTGTCATTATCCAAATTTCAAGAAAAGACATGACAAACGAAGGATTCTTTAGGAGCAATTAGTAGATGCAATTTCAAGTAAATTGGCTCATGGTGGTTAGGTAAGTTGCAACTTTTGCAGATAGTTTATTAATATTATTTTAGTTGCATCTCATGATTCTGCATGTATCAGAAACACCAAATATCTATGAAGTATCAATTCTAAAGATGATTTTTTTTTGAGCTCTCATTTGAGAACATTTATATTGGGTGACGTTAGAAATGAAACCTTAAATGCAATGTTCAAAAATACATTTTAATCTTAGGAACATTTTTTATTAAATGATACACCTATTTATAGAGAACATGATATGGATATAACAAGTTGGATTATAGTTTTTTGTATACAATAATATTCATAATAGTCAAACTTGTGACTATAGGGCATCCTAATACTCTAGAAAAACCATCAAGCATGAAATTTGAGGTATATAGCATATGTAGATTTTTATTCCAATTGAGAAGAAAATTGTAACTTCAATACATCTGTGTTAAAATTGCTAAATTCTATAAGGGTTTTGGATATTGAGATTAAGGGATTGTTTCTGAACATATATTAGTTTATTTTGTTGTTCATGAAGTGGCACTTGACATGAAGAAACATCTTGATGGTTATTTTGATTCCATCCAACACATGAATGTCCCTCACACCCTAATTTGTGTGATGATGATGGATGGATAATAGAGAATCCAATTAGTAAAAGGAAAAAAAGAGAGATTCATGCTCAATATGAAGGTGAAAAAATATATAGAAGAATGTATGAAAGGATATCGTTGATGATGTTACTGACCAAGAATTGCTTACATCACTATCAGATCATGAAGTTTCTAGCTTGTGCTACTTCAACCCCATGTGCTTTTGCAATCAAAACATGGACCTTGGAGTAGATGAAAGTTTGAAGTTGTATTTGGAATATATTAAGTCCAATCCTATGGAGTTATTTGTGAAAATATTCTCATCAAAATTAATGTTTTCTTCATGGATATCGTAATGGAAACAAATTTTCAGAATTTACAAGGCAAGAGAAAAGGACTCTACATCTAATTTTCCTTGAAGAAGTTGCCAGTACATCGATTATTTTGCTTTTGGAAGGAATAACGAAGCTTCTCTCTAATGGTAGAGGGAAAATATTTCAGAAAATGTATTAAATATCAGTGTATAAATTTTAAAAATAAATATATGGAAAGAGATTTTTCCTAACTACAGAAGGCTTTGATTTGTAACTACTTATGAAATTGTTTTTGAAGCATTATTCATTGCACATACAATATACTTGGAACAAAAGTTTGTTAATGACTCATAACTCGTTTGATTTGGAGTACTTCATAATCATTATAGAGTAAGCCTTTCCTCTGGCGATTGTGGTTTGACACATGAAAGGCAATAGTGAAAAATGTAGTAATCTATCTCGTTATCTCGACTTTCAACATTCACGTTCCTAGAAAATGTTTTTTTACTTGTAAGATGCTTGATTACATTAAAATTTCATAAGAAAAATGTTTTGGTTCGAATTTTATGGATGACTTCATTCATTAACTAATAAGTTTGATCCTATTCAAAATAAATTTGATACAATATGTATATGAAAATTTTCACTAAGGAAAACTGTGTTATGTCACATTCAATGATCAAGTTAGAAACCATATTTAACATATTTAAATATAAATGAAAAACCCAACTGATACCTATTATTTTGATTAACCATGTTAGTTCCTAGTCATTCCCCTTTGATGAGAAATAATACTTTTTATGGTTCAACACCCTATAATTGTTGTAAGAAATCACTAGCAATTGATCTCGAAGGGAAGGAAAGCATATTTCATTTGTCAATCCCTTTATACAACATCAATACAAATAAATTATATATAGCAAAGAGTGATTCAATTATGGTTATTGTTATATTTCAATCATTATCTATTATTTAGTAGATTTGTGACTTTTGAATAATTGAACAATAACGTAGTCCATTTAAAAATAAAATATCATATTATTTCAATTGATCAGTGGCAAGTCTATTTAACCAACAAAATCAGATCATGAAGCATGTCATCCCACTTCTTAGTTTTAGGAATTCCAATGCAATGTTTCAATGAATAGAGAAATGCACGTATCCCTATGTTAACGAGGTTATTTTGTCTGTTGGATTGTGGTTCAATAGTAAATTGGTGGGATTTTTCATCTAATTAGAATGGAAAAACCCCCAACAAGCATAGGTCATTTGGAATATCATATCCAAATCCTTTACCGGTTTTGTATACTCTAGCCATTGTTGTTGTTTATTAAATCATAAGCTGTCATAATTTGAATTTCTATGGTGAAAATTGTTCATACTTTTAAAGGGTACTACATCACAGGAAGAGCATGTGCCTTACAGGTTGGAGGCTAGTGGTTCGATTCCTCTGTTCCCTATCTAAAAATAACAATGACTAAATAATTGACTAGTTAACTAGACTTAATGACTAACTAAATGCCCAGTTAGCCTCAATCAATGACTAAATACATCACCATTTAACAAAAAACAATGACTAAACAAATGAAAAACAATGACTATATAGAATCATTTAATGACCAAATAAACAACTAAATATATGACCAACCCATGCACCATTTCAAACAACTTACGACTAGGTTATAAATGACCAATTTGGTAGGGTGATAAGTGGATGATAATTTATGATCAATGGTCACATGACCAAATTTAGTCATTTATCACTTAATTTTAGTCACTTATAAACCATTTGGTACTAGTGACTCCTATGCATTCATAACTCTACGTATTTATGAGACTATAACTACAGATTCAAAAAGTGGCAAACTTCTATCTTGAAGAGAGATACCCACAAGCATTAAATGAAGCCAATATTTTCGTTAATCAGTAATAAATATCAAGTTACATATCATAAAAGAACTCAAAGTAATGATCAAGAAATAACTTGTAGTTATCAATCTAGGAGAGTGGGTAGACATTCTTTAATGCAACATGGTATTAATGTATTAAAAATAGAACATAGCCAATAACAAGGTCTAGCTCTCCTCCATGAGGCAACCTGTTCCATGTTTTGCAATGGTTTATTTATACATTTCATAATAACAACATAAAAAATGAGGCTCAAATATTCTCATGGGGTCTTCCTCTTCCTAGCATAGAAAAATTACAGAGGTTAGATAAGTGACCCGAGAGAAAATCATATTTCCCATCTTCACTGCATACTATGAAATAATCATTCAAGAGAAGAAAATCCTAAACCTTAGGGAAAGTAACCCTCTCTCTAGTTCACAGGTAATACAACTGACTTGGTAATTGTCATCTCACAATATTGGAACAAATATTAAATATTTATATATTTATCTTGAAGTGGACCACTGATTCGAATTGAACCTCAAAATATAGTAAAGATCTCAAAAACATTAGTAGTGCATCAAAATTTAAACTCAAAAAGTAAAAAACTTATACTTAAACTTCCCAATAACGATAAACCAAATCATCCTCATTGACTTCAAAACACAAAGGTGGTAGGAAGAAGGATTTATTGTATCAGTGCCATGCTTCTCTCTTTGTTGACTATGGTCATAATGGAATTGAGAAAAAATTGAAATCCTAGTATACCTAGGAAATATGAATATGAATCTCATGAATGATATGGAAGATGAAGGGACCCTCAAAATCCCTTTAACACAAGTCAGAATATCATACCAACTTAAAAATAAAAATTGGGAGCCAATGACCAAAGGACCTAGAAAAGGAATTCAAAGACAAGGAATGCCACGAACATCCAAATTCCTTTTGGTAGAGGAAAATAAATATGGAATCTCTTTCTTTCAATAAGGATTCTTACGGGACCCCATGAAATGCCAATGTGGTACTAATGAATGAACTAATGATGAAACATTGCAAAAATGATATTTCAGGACTACTAGAAATGGGATTGATTAAAGATTCGGATAGTCTAGGGTCATGTTATGTATTTTACATGAATAAGCATTCAGAAAAGGTAAGAGGTGTCCAAATAAATTAACTACAAGACTCTTAATTATGTACTAGATTTGAAGATATATTTAATCCCTAATAAATCTAATATGATGAAAAGAGTTGTTGGAAGCAAAGTTTTCTCCAACTTTGATTTGAAAAGTGTATTTTGGAAAATAGGGATAGTTGTAGAAGATCAATTCAAAATTGTATTCTTTGTACATCATGGACATGATGAATGGACTATCATGCCGTTTGGATTGAAAAATATCTTGTCCCAATTCGAAAAGATAATGGAAGTAGCTTTAAAGCCATATCTTAATTTTCTTATGGTATACACATATGACATCTTAATATTTTTTAAATATCTAAAGGAACCTGAAAATCATTTAAGGTTGTTCTTGAAGGAAGTCTATGAGAATGGATTGGTTTTGAGTTAAAAAATGATGCAACTTTTCAATATTGAAATAGACTTCCTTGGGAAATGAATAGAACATGGGATCATCAGAATTCACAATGCCTCCAAATTGGAGGCAAACATTTCCTTGAATACGATTACCTAAAATCTTTGGCATCCTTGAACAACTATAAATAATGTAATGTGAATACTCAGAATTGAGACTTTTCCATATCATCAAAGTAAGGGTGATTGATAGCTTCCTTTATTGAAATCTTCTTTGCAAAATCACACTAGAGTATTTTCTGCAAACCATGACTAAGTTTGCTAGTATCTCAATCCTTTTAAGGGAACTAAGAGTATAAAAATATGATGGATCTCATTGGTTTGACAGGTAGGGAAGAACATACACTAAGAATATTGATATCAATAGGTGATATATTGGAACTAGATGAGAAAGGTTCTCATGTTTCCATTGAAGAAACTCATGCCAGTCCCTTAGACATCTTACTCTAGGCCACATTTCCTCATTAGGGGTTCCAAGCAACCATTACCACAAATGCAAATCCACACAATTCATTTTATAATTGTGCGATAGAATTAGTTAGAACTAAAACACATTTTCCAACAAATTTGAAACCATATGTGAATATATGAAGTAGATGTTGTATTTCATAATACCTAAGAAAAAGTGGTTGTCTTCTCACTACTTTAGCTAAAAGTATCAAGACAAAAAGTTAAATATTTATTTAACCACTCAGAGGAAAAATTGGGAATAATTATAAGAATGAAGTTATAAACAATCTATTCTTTTGATTATTATATGCCAGACTTACCAGAAATACATCCAACAGACCGAATGTTGATAGGTTTGGAATAGTGAGTTGATCCCAACAATACCTATGGATCCCTATACCCTGGGGTGGAAACCTATAGATATACAGACTGTGCTCAAAATATTAATCAATGACCAAAAACTTATAAGTTAAATCAAATGAGTCCATCTTTCTACAATGACAAAGAATTTAAGAAGCTCATGGGCGACACATGAAAGGCTCGGTAAAATCTTTCCCAAGTCTTATATCTCCAACTTTAAGTAATACATTAATGCATTTTTCCACCAATGGGTTCTATGTATATAAATCACTAAAGGTAATTAATTCCCATTGAATATTATTACTAAAACAACCATGTACCAATCATGTTTATTAATTTGTATTGATGCAACATCATAGGTTTAACTCGAGCTATGACATAATACGAAGTATAAGTAAACTGATGAACACAAATAGGATTTCAAGTGTAAAGTATAATATGAACGTGTAATCAAGCATTACTTGTGCATCACTTTGTGTTTGTGCTAATGAGATACTCCTTTGCACAATTGATACATGAAACTCTGTACTCCAAAACCTGAACACATAAATTAGAGGCCTACCTTTGGAAAAAATGCCAATAATGTAATATAGAGTATGAAAGGAGAAATAGATTTAGTGAAAGAAATAATTTATGAAATAAAAAATATATTCAATGAAAGAAATACCTAAATAACATTTGGTGGTAGGGGACCAACAATAACACTTCGACAAGAGTCGATGAATTTATTCATATGTGTATCAAGGTACTTGAATACCATGTAAAGAAATGGTTTTCCTTCCTTTTCCACATCCTCTGCACAAAGAAACCTACAAATTGAAGCCCACCCTTTACTAAACAAAAATTCTATATTTATATTGGAGCTCAATGCTAAAAATAGTTAAGAGTTCAGTAAGGGAATATTCAATTAAAACAGTATTTAAAGGAACTATTCTTATAGTGATGGTAGTTTCACAGATCAAACTTCAAATAAAAGATAAAAAAATTGGCTACTTGCTATTAGAATCTTCATAGGCACAAATTGTATTCCACTTCAAGGTTATGTTATACAAGTAAATGTCAAACAAATAAATATTTGAAATACTAGGAATATATTTGAAAAGGAAGCATTGGTATTCGTAATATTTAGGAATGTAGATGCCCAAACAAGTACCTTTTTGAAAGGAATCACAATAATAATAGAGGAAAGGTAGATACAATTTCCTTTTTCACATTACAGCTGATCCCAACAAATACATGTGTTTGAAAATTAGCAAGAAGACTAATCATAGCAAGATCACTCTATCTCAAACTTTTATTTGATAAAAATGAGCTCAAACAAATACACATTAGACAATGGGGACCTTGATTCACTAATGAGTTCAACATAGCATTAAGCGAGTCCACCAGTGTTTTCCTAATTACCCATTTGGCTTGCGTTTCAAAGGGATCATGATGAAGGAAGTTTAGAATGATTTTAGCATAACATCCACCCCTTAGACTTGGAATTGAATCTCAAGTAATGTAAATGGAAATGCAACCTCTCAAGGCAATTTTCAAAATAAAATAAAATAATAAAACACATTTCAGAACAATGACATGTATAACAGAAAAATTTGAAAACCCCATTTCCCTATTTCATATTTTTAGATATGATCCAACAAAGTCTCATATAGCCACTAAAAGAAGAAATAGATACCCACCAAAAAATATCACATAATGTATCAGATATGGATCATATTATCACCATTATGACCTAAAAAGAAAACATAAATTTGAAAGCATTCACGACCACAGAAACCACAAAAAATTCTTTCCCTTCTCAAAAATTTTAGGGGCTAAAATAACTAATAACAATAATAATTATGACCTAACATAGCATGGTATATACATTCAAAATCCAAGATCCAAATTCTATGTAAAATATAGAAAAAATAACTTAATCCCCAAATACTAGAACTCTATGATTCAAATGCCAATAAATTACTAAGTAAACATCATACATGTTGTGGGATAGCATCTACAAGAGGGATATTTCCCAGAGAAAATTGGGTGGGATGCCTTCCTTGTCCATCTCAAGATGAGTCATCTTGAAATAAATGAGTTTTCCAGTGGTCTTTTCCGTGGAGTTGTACACCTTCTGATAGCTACCTTCCCTGACCCTCTCAAGCTTCTCATACTTTTCCACTATGGATCGATTCAATCAATTGCATGGTTTATTTTTAGAAATACTCTTAATGCCTACCTTGGCTTCCTCTCCAATCTATCCACCCCACCAGCGAGTCAACAATACACACCCTACCCACCACACACACAAAAATAATGAAATGAAGTTGAATCAACTCAATCCATATTCAAATTATAATATGATAGAAATTATAAAAATTCAAGCAAAAACATTTATCACAGAGATTGGGAAATTATGAACATTAAGAACATTTTTTTGATGTATTTGTAACTTCAGAATGTATTCACTTGTATATTTTATATATTGTATTTAATTGGTCCTCGATGTTCATATCGAGAGAATCATTAATGTAATCAAGTCATGTAAATTCATAGAGGTTAACCCTCCTAGCTTATCAGAGGGAAAATTCCCCACAGTTTTGAGGCACTAGGGTTATTAGACTCTCCTAGAGAAGTCGGCCCTGTCAAGTGATTGTTAAGACAGAAACTAGTATAAATAGAGAGTGAGTCTCTCTATTTGATACACACACTCACCCAGCTATAGCGCATAGGTGAGAGAGAAGGAGCTCGCTCAAGTGAGAGAGAGAACAACTATTGGAGATCATATTTCTGTCTTTGGGTTTTATTGCTGCCATTGGTGCTCATTCTATCTCTGAGGAAGTTGTGGGGTTTTATCCTTTATGGTTTCCTTGAGGAAAATATTTGTATCTATTGTCTCTTGTGATTGATTGCTGTGCATGTTATTCTCTCAGATAAGATCTTAAGATAATACTATCTAATTGAAAAAAATCTAACATGGTATCAGAGCTACCCTGAGAAGAAGACATTGTGCAGCTATAGAAGCTAGGGATTATTAATTTTTGGTTCTCTCTCCATAATCCAGAAGAAGAAATAGGCTAGGCCAACTCTCAATTAAAGGGCGCATCTTTCTGTCGAAGTAGAATTTGATTTCGGGCATTTTCCGTTTTTGCTGCGAAAAATTAGTACTTTTTACAGAAGAGGGATTTTTGAGTGATCCCAGGATAGGATTTATCTCCTCATCAAAATCAAAGTTTAGATACCAAGGTCAAAGTTTTTGGTTGATTAAAACTCTAGGAAAGTCAAACCCTATTTTGACCTCGAGCCTGAAAAACCCTAAAATACTAAAACAGGTAGTTTTGGTACATTTGCTATGTTAGCTCTCCAAGAAACTCCTCTAGGTTGTAGTTCAAGGATTCCTAGTAACTTCAATGTTTTTAATGGTTTTCTAAATGGATCAAGTCATATGAGGTAAAGGACCTCACGCACTCAAGACATGCATAAAACTCAATCAAAAGATAAGGCTTCTAACCACCAATGTTCAGAGGGTTGATAATAAGATGAATAAATGGAGAACTTACTATCCTGGCAAATTCATATATAAAGCAATCACATATGAATGGCTAATCATAACAAGGAAAAATAATTGTAATTCAACTCATCAACACATAGATAGGATGACAACTATCTGGCATTATATAAAAAGAATAAACTTGAATCAGACATTCAAGCACAAGTACAGAATATAAATGAGATGGAACCTGAACATATAATGGAAAAAGAGCTTATATTAAATGATGAATAACATGAGAAGCTTGATAAAAATAAGGGTCTAAAATTCTTCAAAGTCAAACCTTTGTTTCAACATAAGTATTAGGCTTTATAGCCTTTACAAATTTATTTCAGATCCTAAAAAGTTGGATCTAATTTACTAAAAAATAAATAAAATAACTGTTTTTTCAAAATTAGGTCAAAAAACCCTAATTTAAGTACTAACCTATCTAACTCTAAAACTTGTTCACTCCATGAAATATTTGATAATTGTAGTGATCACTAAAGTAGACTTATGACCTATTATCTGACAGATGAGTCATGGTTGGTCCAAAAGCAGGTAGGGTTTGTGACCCATTTCACCTTGATGGAACCCTCTAAACTGGAACAGACCCCTTCCACCAGTTCCTTTAATAAATTTTCAGCTTCATAATTCAACCCTGAGGTGTTTGTACCCATCAAAATTGGTTATGTGTGGAAGCATGTATTTGTGCACTCTTTTGTTCTTTTGGTGGTTAAGCAAACAAAATTCTAGGCATGCAAGCTGCCGAAAGCTCTTCTTTTGGTGGCTAATGAATAGCTACTGCATTCACCTAAGCCATCGAAAGCTCTGTTTTTGCAAAATTTAATTAGTATTTAATCAATCTTTTACAACTTTATTCCCAACCTTTTGGTACTTCAACCTACAAAAGATTTGGAATATCAGCAACATCATGGGCTACCTCCGGGTTCTGAAGGCTTACTGTTGCCTCTGCTAAGGTTTCCAGTGTAAGGTGTGTTTTAGGGTTTGGATCCTTCTTTTGCAACCTAGACATTCTTATCATCATGTAGAGCCTATATTTGTCCTTCATTAATCTCATATTCCTTTTTTGTTGTAGGATATACATCCCTCTCATTTCTAGAATAGAATTATGCAATTCACTATTTTTCTTGGTTAATCTTGCATTAGTTCTTTTGATTTCTCTATCTAGGACCTCTAGTTCATTTATTTCCCCCAATAGCTGGTTGATTCTCTGGGACCTAGTTTTTCTGGAGGAAGCTTCTACCACTGGTTCACCCTGGTCTTCTTTTGGTGTGGGTGATGGAAAATCCTCATGTTCTACTGCAACCTGCTTTGTTATGTCAACTTCATGCCCTTCTTCTTAATATTCAGAGTTTGAGTAAGGTAGGCTTGATTATGTTTTTTTCTGGTGCTTAAACTTCTTCTACATCTACAGAAAATCTTCATGGACTGATAGATGAGGCCAAAAGTGCCACCTGGAGGACTGACAGGTCATATTTTGTCCCAAAAATTTGGCCAAACTACTAAAAATTGAGGCTCGGAGATAGATTTGGTTCTCCAAATATGTGACACCTGTGTATAAACTGAAAGAGGTTTTTTCATAATGGTTTTCTTTGAGAAAAAACCGCTCTCATTTTTTTTGGATGCATTTTCATTTTCCCGAGATCTATATTTCAAAAACATGTGTGAAACAGGGAAATTCTGAGATCCAAAAATTAGGGTTCATAGATGGATTCAATTCTCCCAATATGTAACACCTGTAGGGAAATTGAGAGAGGTTATTGTTCTCTAACATCTTAGGAACAAAAACCTCTGACAGTTTTGAAAAATTATTCTCCAACTGCTCAAAATCACTATTTTAAAATGATTCCTTTTCATAGTAAAATGCCAATTTCGGTGGCTTGGAGCACCCTGAAATTTCAGTCTTAGTTGCCGAAAGTCCACTTTTGGTGGCTTAGAGACCATTTTGAAACAATTCTTAGCCATAGAAACCTATGTTTTGAGTTTTTTAGGTGGTTCCTCCTCCTCTCTTCATCTTTCTGAATGTTTTATGCCTGCAAAACTGAATGTTAAACCCTAGGGAAGGATACTATAATTCTGGATCCAGAGAGGGCTTGGCTCAGTGAGAATGCATGCAGGAAATGTGGAACAAAATAAGGATAAAATGCTTATTTTGAGGGGACTAATCAGTGATTGGTACTTGAGTAGGGGGATAGTAAGTTCTAATGAGATCCATGAGATGGTCAGTGCAGTGATCAATTTAACTGGAACTTAACGCTTTGTGTTGGTTCGACTACAGTCACGAGACAGGTGGAGGGTAGCTAAGTTTTGGGTCTTTTATAATTCACTTTAGTTTCATAACGACCTATTCTTTACTAGGTCATGATTTTTTCTCAGTCCCAGTCTTTTCGGCAGTTAAGTCCTCGATAGTGGTTCTCCTCATGCTGATGGAGGTTGATATTGACGGCGACACTAACTGCTTTCCTTTTTTGGATCTTTCGATGGTTTAGGTAGTCTTGACTCCGGTTTTTTAGCTTCGAAAAGATGGGATTTTTGGTGGCTAATGAACTGTTGAAAAGTTCTCCTAAGCCACCGAAAGCTCGTTTTCCAAAATTTTATTAAAAATAGAGTCAACATGCTTTCGATGGTTAACGTAGTCCTAAGTCCAAATTGTTAGCTGCCGAAAGTTGGGATTTTCGGTGGCTAATGAATTGTTGAAAAGTTCTCCTAAGCCACTAAAAGCTAAACTTCTAATTTTTTTGAAAAAACAGAACACAAGGCATTCCAGTTTGTTAATCACCCTAACATATCTCATAATATTCTTTGAAATCTTCATCACTATGAAAAAGTAAATTGTCTGAGTTTGACCTATTAAAACATAATTAATTTACGAGATAAAACGCTATATCTCTGGATTGAAGAATTCTCAGGGGATGAAATTTTCACAGACTGACTATAAAATCCTTATGTACCCTGTGTAAAAATTTTAGCCTCATATTCTCTATATTCTGGGAGATACGGTTCCTCCATCAAGGTTCCATCCTCTTCCAGGATTCATCCTTAAATAGGACACCTAGGGAGAATTTCTATATTGTGGGCTACAAAGGACCAAATGAAATTTTGGAAGATGTTCCAAATAGGGAATGGACCTTAATTTTTGTGTTAAAAGTTTCATACCATGATGATGAAACAGGAACACGTGGAAGTCCGTACAAGTTAGGTATGTTGAACAGTCTTTAAATAAGTCACCTTGGGAAAACACTCATAAGTACCAATTGGTGAAACTAATTCTACTCAAACCCATGGTTTTGGAAAAAGGATAGATGAGGCTACATCAGTTCAAAATTTCAGACATAGAGGAGTAGTAATTTCAGAGATACTGCAAAAACAATATCAGGAATTTATGCAGAGGAAATTGGAAAACTAGGGCTTCCTGTTCCGGTAGCTTCCCTCCACTATTTTCAGAAAAGGAGTACATTGGATAGCTCTCCTTGAAGAGGCCCATATTTCTATCCAATCAGATCTAAAATATTCCAAGTTTTGAAAATTAGCGTTTCTCTGACAAACCCTAGATCATCCAGCTCTGGAACCAGGACGAAGACCTCAAATTGGTAAGATCTAATCTTTTTCTATTTACAGTTGAGGTTCTTATTTCAAGATGACTAAACACACCAGCTTAATGAAAATCTTTGCGAAGCTGACAACTTCCAAGCATGGAAGTATAGGATTTCACTGGTTCTTGAAGAAAATGAATTAGACACCTACATAAGTGGAGAGGTTCCAGTTCCATAGGGAGATGAGGCTAAAATACTTACACAAGAAGAAATTGGTCAAGGCCAGGAATATCATTGTTGATTCAATCAAGGATCACCTTATACCACAAGTGTATTCCCTAAAGACACCTAAAGAGATGTTTGATTCCTTGACCAAGCTATTTGAAGGGAAGGACATAAATCAAAAGATGACTTTGAGAAACCAGTTGAAGAATGTGAAGATCCAGAATGAAGAGACCATACAATCATACTTTACAAGGGTCTCTCAAATCAAAGAACAACTTGAAGCAGTAGAAGAAGAAGTGGAGAATGGAGAAGTTGTGATAACCACCTTGAATGGCCTCCCAGGATCATGGTATTCGTTCATTCAAGGAATGTGTGCCAGTAGGAAGTGATTACTTTCAACAGACTCTGGGAAGAGCACACATAAGATGAAGCTTGACCCATAATAAGATAAGAAAAGATGGGAGCAATTGAAGATCAAGCACTCACGATTCGAAGAATATCCCTCAAGCGATGAGGAATATGAAGAACTCAATTCTTGAAAAACCTCTTATCCATCTTAAGAATTTGGATAAGAAATGATGTTGTTATGAATGAAGATGATGATGAAGCTGAAAGGAGTCTACCCACGAAACAAATAAAGATAAGTATTCAATTGTCATTTCATAATATTGTTTTGTTCTGCATTTGTTTATATTTAGTTGATGTATTATGCATGATAGAATGTTTGCATTAATGAAAGTATACTACTTATATGCATGTGATGGGTAAGTAGCTCATGGTGCTATACAACTTTCCATTGCTACTTATATATAATGAAACCTCTTTGTTGACATATTGGATTAGTGCACAATATCAATGATTTCATGGTAGAGATGGAAGGCATCTAGAATGTTTCCGTGAGATATGGATGGATGTTGTATTGGCTAAAATAGTTGCATGATTATATATTTATGCATAAGAATTTTCCATTATGAATATGCCTTATGAAAATTTTCTAACCATACAACTGGTGCATCTGACTTGTAGGAAAGATCGTGTACAATCACCTATAAGAAAAGAAGGATGAGAATTGTTCTGAAGAAAAAGTGGCAAAAGTTCAAGAAATAATCAAAGATGAAGAATAATATGATGATACTTTCAAAGAAAGAAGAGGTCTCAGACATAGTGCAGTTATGTGACACTATTGAGCGACATCATTTATGCAGAGCCTTCCAGCTATGCAGAAGTAGCCAAGAAGAAAGGGAAGGAGAGTACCAGTTCAAGAAGAATCATGTCTAGGATGTAGTATCGAGACTTGAAGGGAAGTTCATAATATCTTCCATATGGATCTACAAGATATAGCATGTAGTAGATGGCAACATCATGGGATAAAAGGAAAGATTCGTAGCACGAGGCTTCTCACAGAAAGAAGGTATAGACTACGAAGAGACATTTGTAGCCACTGGAAATTTGATAGGAAGAATAATGTGTGCAAAATATGGCCTTGTACAAGATCAGAAGGCACCCATGGGATAACACATAAATGAGGAGCTTGGAGATCACCTAGAGTGATGAAGATCTTAAACTTTGCTACAAGGTTGAAGATGAAATCCTATAGAGGCTGACAATCTCATAGATGGGTGCGAGAAGAAGTTTTGAAAAGGTTCAAGATAGAGGATCTTGGTATCCAATGACCCTAGATGGATACCTAAAATATTAGTTGTAGAGGAAGCTACTTGTCACTCCGATACAAAATGTTTCAAGACATAGAGTATGAAAGGTAGAGGGAGAATGATGTTTCACTTTAGAGGGAGTGATTGCAGAAGATCCTGAGGTTTAACATGTATGATAGGATGGACAACCTATTGATGGCTCTAGGATTTACTAAGAATAAAGAATATTCAAACGTTTCCTTCAAAGTTGAAGGCGGAAGACTAGTGATGCTCCTGTCATATGTCGATGACTTGTTCCTGACATAAAAGAGGAACTCATTAAATTTGCAAGAAGGAGACTTGATGTCGAGTTCGAGATGAAGGACTTGGGGATGATGTACTACTTTATAGGAATGGAGGTGTGGCAGAATGCATATGGAATCTCCTTGGGACAAGGGAAGTATGTAGTGGAAATTCTGAAGAGGTTCGAGATGATGGACTACAAGGCCATGACCACACTTATGGCATCGAACCTAAATCTATTGATTGATGCTTCATCAGAGACGGTTGATGCTGCGATGTATCATAAGATGATTGGTTCATTGATGTACCTAATGAATACGAGACCAGATATTTTCTTTGTTGTGAACACATTGAGTAATCCTGATAGATCCAAGACATTTTCACCTGATTGCTACAAATCATATTATGAGGTACCTAAACGGTACAGTTGACTATGGGCTCAAGTATGAAGCAAATCAGAAGACTAACCTGAAGGGTTATGTGGATTTGGATTGGGCAGGCAGTGCCATTGATAGGAAGAGCACTCCGAGGTGTTGCTTCAGTATGGAATCATGTGTGATCTCTTGGTTTAGCAGGAAGGAGTCTTGCATGGTGTTGAAAACAGCCATGGAAAAATATGTTGCCACTTGCTCGGCTATTTGGGAGGTAGTATGTTTCTTGTGAAAAATACTATTCTATTTGATTGATCTGACTTGCATTTTTGTATCATACAGAGAGGAGCAGTGAAGCTCCAATTTGTGATCTAGATCAATATCTCTCTAAAGAGGGAGTTCTAGCATAGCCGATAAGACAAGTTGTCTTAGCATAAATCATGGCGAAGCTCGTAGGCTGCTCAGACGTAATCATTCCTATAGGTTTTCCTCATATTTAATCAGTCCTGGTGAAGCTCGCAAGTTATCCTTGGATGTAATCAATCCTGATGTGATTCTATGCTAGAAATGGTCAAAGTGAAGCTTGAGTACTTCAGAAGAGAATCTTGGTGTTCTCCAGAACGAGGTTCCTTCCAAGGGGAAGTGAGTCTGTGTGCCTTTATGACATGGTGGTAGGATTGGTTCCTCCCATGGTTAGGTGTAAGTGCTATGCCCTTCTAACATGGTCATAGGATTGGTTCCTCTCATGGTCAGATGTAAGTGTTGAGCCTTTCCCTAGATGGTAGTAGGTGTTTCCTACTATGCCGGTGGATGTAAGTGCAGAGCCCTTCCCCGAATGGTAGAAGGTGTGTACTACCATGCCGGCGGATGTAAGTGTGGATCCCTTCCCAGATGATAGTAGGTTTGTCCTACCATGCTGGCATATGTAAGTACAAAGCCCTTCCCTGGATGGTAGTAGGTGTTTCCTACCATGTCAATGGATGTAAGTGTAGATCCATTCCCCAGATGGTAGTAGGTTTGTCCTACCATGCCAGTAGATGTAAGTGATGGGGCCTTTCCATGGATGGTAGTAGGTGTGTCCTACCATGCCAGTGGATGTAAGTGCTGGAGTCTTTCACATATGGTATTAGGTGTGTCCTACCATGCTAGTGAATGTAAGTGTTGAAGCCTTTCTCAGATGGTAGTAGGTGTGTCCTACCATTCCAATGATATAAGCATTGTTGATGAATATCTACATGGAGGCTAGGCCTACAACCAACATGAAAAAGGGTTGGCTCTGTCGAACTTCCTATGACAATAAGAATTGAGAGATAACACCATTTGATCAAGATACCGGAAGCAGTGATGATGATGATGATCCAGTGATGATCTAACTTTGATGATTCAGCTTTGATGATGATCCAATGATGATATAGCTTTGATCATGACCTGGTGATGATGATCTAGTGATGATGATCCAGTGATGATCCATCTTTGATGATGATCCACTGATGATCTAGCTTTGATGATCCAATGATGATCTAGCTTTGATGATGATCCAGCGATGATCCAACTTTGATGATGAACCAGTGATGATGATCTAGTGATGATCCAACTTTGATGATAATCCAGTGATGATCCATCTTTGATGATGATCCATATTTGATCTAGTGACGAATACTTGTGCTGATGAATTATGTCAAGATAATACCTTCCTAGTTAAGAGGGAGTGTTGATGTATTTGTAAATTCATAATGTATTATCTTGTATATTTTATATATTGTATTTCATCTTGTATATTTTATATATTATATTTCATTAGTCCCCGATGTTCCTATTGGGAGAATCATTAATGTAATCAATTCATGTAAATTCATAGAGGTTAACCCTCCTAGTTGATTGGAGGGAAAAGTCCCCACAATTTCGGGGCACTAGGGTTATTAGACTCTCCTAGAGAGGTCGACCCCGGTAAGTGATTGTCAAGTTAGAAACTAGTATAAATAGAGAGTGAGTCTCTCTATTTGATACACACAAACACCCAGCTATAGCACATAGGTGAGAGAGAAGAGGCTCTCTCAAGTGAGAGAGAGAACAACTGTTGGAGATCATCTTTCTATCTTTGGGTTTTACTGCTGCCATTGGTTCTCATTCTATCTCTGAGGAAGTTGCGGGGTTTTCTCCTATATGGTTTCCCTGAGGAAAATCTTTGTGTATATTGTCTCTTGTGATTGATTAATGTGCATATTATTCTCTCAGATAAGATATTAATATAATACTATCTAATTGATAAAAATCTAACACAATTTACAAGGGAAGTGAGTAGATCCAATTATTTTATCAACTAGGAATTGAGATACCACATAGATATGCATGTGCATAGAAAGAGACATTTTTAGTAAAATCATTCTGAATAGTAAGAACCGATTTTCAAGAAATCAATGCTTATAAGATAATGAGTAGCATAACACAAATAGAAACCTCATTTGAGAATTGGTGGAATGAGCATCAAAACATTACATGATAAAAAATTTGGATTAAAGGTGTACCTTCCCAGTCAAACTAAGGCTTGATAACATATCCTTTTGTCTTAATTATTGGATCTTTAACATATAACTATATATCTTATAAGATAAATGCTTATAGTGTGCCTATAAAACCCTATTTTTAATGTACAAAACATACTATGTTAAGATGAATAAAATTGTGTTTGCAATTGAAAATTTGTTTAATCAAATAAACAAGAGGAGGAAAATCATTCAAAGTTTCTAAGGTCATGTCTATGAGTTTTTGAAATATTGATGGGGTAAGTTTTAAGTGTTGGGAATCTATGCCAAAAAAGCAGATTCAGATCTTCCCAATGGCTTCATGTTTATGTAATGAAGGTAGGTTTGAACAATTAGTAGTTTATAACAAGGATACAATTTAAATGAAAATAAACTTCCCGACCATTAAATGAATATATTATTAAATTATTCAATGCCAGGGTTATAAACCTTTTAGTCCAACATTTATGTTATTAAATGCAATTTAAGGTAGACTAATGGAAATGCAATGTATATTAATTTAACGCATGATAAATGGGGTTACAAATATCAAGATCCATCAATATTGCTATAGGTACCAAATAGAGAGATTTGATAATCATTAATTACAAGAATCATATTCTTGAACATAAAAACTATTCATAATTGAAAAAGAAATTCTTTACTGCTATCAGAATTGACACCAGAAATTTTGATAGCACTAATTTCACAAATCAAGTAGAATATTCTTATGCAGAGAAATTCTTAGCCATGTTCATTAAAATTTCTAAAACATGTTACAACCATCCATGTACATTGTTTCAAAAGAGAATGCCATCTTTTTTCTTACTAATAGAGAGAGTATCTCCATTACCAAAGTGACTTTCATCCCAATAAAGATTAGTCTCAAAAAGCTCATGAAGGTCTAAAAATTTGAAAATATTATTGCCAAATCACTCATCCTCCACTTTGATCTTGACTTATTACAAATAGGAATAAGAAATATTTCTATTATAACTAAACCCAGGCATGACTATGTGCTTCTCTGATATCGGAAACAAAATTTTACAATTCTATCTAGGATTGCTTGCAATGTACAAAGGTGTTGCAACATTATTAGAAAAAAAATATAGACATGTCACTCACCAGAGCACGAGATGCAGAAATTGATTGAATAACTTTCTACATGAACAATAAAGGAAGTGGTGTCTATTCAAACCTCTCAATTACCAAATACTTGGAATATTTTTATTCCTACACATGCAATAAAATTATAAATGGAGAAAAATAAAAAGCAATTCAATATAACATATAAGTTGATTCAACACTTTTGATAAAACCTACTGGGTGAACACACCGCTTTTCTTAAATCATGTAGAACATCCATCTATAAGATGTGAGTAAGTAGAAATATTTAATCTTTCTATACATGATACTTATTTAAAATCTAACTATTGTGAGCCAGTCAATATGCATACCTTATTCAAATGTACTCCATCCCTTTCTCGATCTATCCCATGAATTGCAATCAACACCTCAACTGGTGTTAAAGAAGGACCTTTACGAGCAAAACCTTGAACCAAGAAACCCTATTTCAGAAAGTAATGTTATATAGAAGAATTTAATAAATATATTTATATAAAAAATAGTCTAGTTTAAGCCATAAGGAAACCTATAATTTTTTTATAATTTTGCAAATATATATTTGTACTTAATAAATGAAATTGAAGGAAATATTATTGGTCGAAAGTAAAGATCCTTTTTTGAGATGTAGTATACCAAATTACCAATAAAAAAATCACACAGGTCATTCTTAGTCTCTCAATAAAGAAACATCTTGTGGGAAAGATTGAGGTTCTGTGTGGTGAAACTAGTTAGTATCAAAAGAGTTCAATGTGACAATTCTCTGAACCACATATTTTAAAAGTCTTGGATCATTGTTTTGAGGATAGTAAGCATTCAATGCAGCATGGTAAAGATTTTTACATAGAATAAAAGAAACATTTTAGCATGACTACTCCAAATAATGCTGAGAAAATAGAAATAAATATGATGGTCAAGATACACTTCCAATGAGTTGGTATAACTTATCATGTTTCAAATATAGTTCCAAAAATATTCCTAATGGTCCATAGAGATACTTCTCAGAACAATCAAGGAAAATATCACAATATGAGCAAATTAAAATTAAAAAAATAAATTTGATTTTTAAATATAAAGCAACAACATCAAATATATGCATTGACACATAAATATAAAAATAAAATTGATGTATAATATGTTAAGTGATACATCACATATTGACATTGAATCTTGTCGTGACTCCTTTCAATACTCAAAATTTAATACACTTATGATGTAACACAATACCAAGCTACATCAAGAAAATAATAAAAAATATCCAATCGTCATAATTCATCTAAAAGGATAAGTGCGTTATTGATTCCCTCCACCCCTTTTATAGGAAAAAATAATGGCACTTCCTTTGGGAGAAGAACGTCCCTATACTCTAGTGAAGTGGAGTGGAACAACTCATTCTAGCCTCCTATTTATGTGCATATGTTGGCAGACTCTCAATGTCATCCTCTAATGCAAAAATTATCTTCTAACCCCCCATGGAAACCAACTCTAGTACATCCTCCTCTAACCACTCAAGTGCCTCCTCGATGGAAACTTCTCAAGGTTCACCCCTCGCTCATTCTTCTCTCCCAAAACCATAAAAAACAATCCATAAACACTCCATGTAGGGTAAAAGGGAACAATCACGTGGATTACTTGACTTTTGTGGGATTTTGGCTTATAGGACCAAAAGAAAGATCCCAATAGAAAAAAATACTCATGTCTATTTTTTCCTTGATGGATTAAAATTATCTTTCACTACATTTTCTCTCATTCTATCATTCTATTCACTCGTCCTTGCTAGGGTTTTGCATGCGACTCTTTCTAGTTGTTCATAAGAAATTTTTTTAGAGCATTCAAGAAAGGATGAAGACTTCCAAAGTTACATTTAATCGCCAATTGAGAGTTGAAGAGGTAGGCTCTAAGACCATTCTTTCTTTGTCTCCCATATGTTGTAAAATTGTATATTTTATATGTTGAACATTTTCTTCTCCCAGTCTCTTGCATCAGTTATCCCTCATTCTATTGCAAGAAACATATATGTGGTTTACCATTATGGTTTTGTTAAGTAGGATGTGCCCATACCATGGAGAGGAGGAAGAAGGGGATACAAATGATGATGAAGCTGACATCAATGATAAAGTTAAACATATTTGTGAAAGTATGTGACAACAGAACATGTTATGATTTTCTATATATAATCCTACAATAGAATAGAGTTTTCAATCCTATTACACCACAATTGTAGTGAATGTTTTCTCAAACTATGAAAATCTACGTAAGGGTGGCTCTCATAGACCTCTTCTATAAACTAACACATTGTAATTGTTTCATCTTTCAAGAAAACCAACATATGGGGAGCATGAGTTCTACCTTTTCATTCCAAGAGATCGCAAGTACCCCAATGGTGCACAACAAAACAAAGATGCAAATTATACATATTAGAAATATTTTAGGACTAACAAGCCAATTATAACATCTCTTGGTGCACAAAATATTGGAATAAAGATAGATATGGTGTTTTATGGAGGAATTCCACCCAAGGGTATCAGAACCAACTAGATTATACATGAATATTATATTGGCAATGGAATACCAAATCCAAGTAGTTTGGCTTGCATGAAAGGATATTTGCACATAAGTAGAAGAATTTAGCCATCACAACCAACTTTTAGTTTTTCAATGTTTCTATTTTCTGATGAACCTATGCTGGTATCAAAGTATATTTTTTTTAACTATTTGATGTTGTCGATTGGCTTAGTTTTCTTCAATATCCTCTAGCTTTGTCTTATGATTCAATGATTTTAAATAGTTGTATTTTTTTAGTTTTTCATAAATACAATATATCTTACACTTAAAAAGAGTAAGAGCTTGAAATATAGAGTTTGAGCTTAAGATCCATGGTTTTCAAACATATCTAGAAAAGAAGGATTGAAATTTTCTAATTCTAGATGATTTTGTGACAGCTCGATGATTAAATGGTGTGCCATATTTACAAAAAAAGAAGACAATCTCCAAGGATTGAAGAAAGTGAGAAGATGAATCACACATTAAAGAAGGTTCATCGTATTCTAGGGTTTTGAAGTGGGTAGTTTATGTATCTTTCCAACCTTGATCACATTGTCACTATGAAATTCAATGTCTGTCTTTTTCATATTCAATAAACTTACAAATTTTGTATCCATATTTATCAACCTTCATCACCATGTCATTCATTAGGGATCATTTATCCTATCTCTTAAAATTTGTCTAACAACTTGAACATTTTCATTTGTATCTTGTACATTTCACTCGTGCATCTTCTCCCTATCGCATTCCTAGCAAAGATCCCATGACTCCCACTTCTTATTAGAAGTGTTAATCAAGACTTTGCACTGAAAATACACCAAGTTAGAGTTCGTTCAATATAAATTTCATAAGTATGGAATCATCACATGGTGCACCCCATTAATGCTAATCTCTTTAATTAAGTTATTTTCTTTGGTTTTATTGTATCATAGTCCCAACAAGGAATCCAGTGGGAATCCATCCTATCCTTATATCTAGGGACGGTTCTTACCATACAATCACAAGCCCACCATGCTTAGACACACCTTTTCCAAAATGTTTCCTAAAACAATTGATATATAATTTTCCATTTGTCCCAAAAACCAAGGATTTATGGCCATAAGCCATGCGAGTTTTAGCAAAGGATATTAGACTATAGACCACAAACCACATATTCACCCTCCAAGCTATTATTGAGGAGTTTAGGCATATATCCTCCAAACTTTGTTGTTTTTTTTGTTGATTTTTTGCATTGCGTTTGACATAGTATGTATGAATATGCTCTTCAAGAGGTTTTGATTACATCACAAACACTCCCTTATCCTATGATAGAAACTGTTTGGTAACCCCATGCTACTTTGATAGTTTAGCTTCATTGGACCAGTCAAGCAAATAACCTTCTTGTTTTGTATAGGCCCATTATTTTCTAGAGATTATTGACATTTCTATTGATCGTATAAACACATACAATATCAACACTTCTTTCATTTCCCTGTTTATTATGAGATTTAGAGAAATGATAACAATATTTTAAGGGATTCAACTAGAAAAAAAAGACATCAACTGAAAAAATAATTTCAAATTTCAAAGCAACCTATAATAAGTTCTAATAGCCACTTCTTTTAATTCATTTGATGTTAAAATTATGAATCTAATTTTTTGAAATAAAACCTCCATTCCAACTAGAATTGAATCAATGATATTCCGTCTCAACTCCTACAAAGACTATTATTGACTTCATTAATCTTATGTGAGGACCCATTACTAGAAAAAAAAGGAAATTAGTTGATAGAGTGAAAATTATAATGCTTCAATGGATTGCATTATAAGAAACCTATCCCACATCCACTTTCCACTTGGGGGAATTTATAGTTTTGGATCTCAAATTGCAAGGAAAGCGCATACTGAAAATAAAATATCCATAAATGGATAGACCTTCACTACAACATCAAGGAATGCACTTCAAAATACTAAAACACTCTGTTAGAATAATGAAATCCTAAAATATCCATTATCAATATCTTAACACAATTAGTTTTATTTTGATCTACACAGAATAACACCCATACAAGATCAATAATTTTAAGTTTAAACAAATTAGTTTCATCGCAATCTACATATAATACTCGATGATATCCTTCCATATCATCTATAAATAATTTAATTTCAAGATTCTATCATGTTCCATTAACAAAAGTAGGCTTCGTATAAATAGTGGTTTGGCTGAATAATAAAGCAAGGATTGTTTCATATGACCACTAGGGTTGAAATATCTTAGAGACTTGTTTCTCACTGCATGAGCTAGATTTCTCATCCGAGTTGGATAATTTAATGGTTGGGGTAAGGTGCAAGTATTGGTAACTTTGGAAGAATATATACCCCATCCGTAGTTTCTTAGGAAAGGGGAGTTTTTAGAGTGTTCTAAGATGGATACATTGCATTATAATATTTCCAAACTAGGGAAGGGGACACCCACCACACAATGATAAAATAAATTATCTTGTAAATGAAAATCATCCCCCAAAATGTTTATTGCACCATTGTCTTTTGTTGGATTATTTCCATTTTAAGCCTTAAAACACTGCCTTATTCCTTTTCTCGCTTGTCAATTATATTTTGACACGGAATAATAAAGGAAATACATCATACACAAATGATCCTAATTATAGTAATATTTTCATTAAATTTAACTCCTTTCGTGAGGGTAAAATTCCTGATTAATGTACCTTGTTATAGATCCCTTGTCTATACGGAAGATATAGCCTATGTTTTGAGTATTCATAAAAGTGATTTTCAAGCTTATAAAGAAATATTTTATTGTTTAAATGAAAAATTATTTGAGAGGAAAAGCATACCTAGCCTCTAGCAGTAGGGGTGTTCCCAACCATATAACACAGATAAAATTGCATATTCTTTGGCTATAAATTATTGGCATCGGATAGGCCACTGATTCTGATCAAATCTCCAAAATAATTAGATAAATCGAATTATTGCAAATCCTTGATTGACCCAAATGTTTCATAAAACCTTGCATTTTATTTTCAGTTCTAAACCCAAGGATTCTTGATAAAATTGTTTTTGATGCTTATAAAGAAAAATTTTACAGTTTAAATGGAAACACATTTGAGAGAATAATCATACATGGCCTCTAACAGTAAGGGAGTGCCCAACCATATAGCACAAATAGAAACATGCACATTCTTCGATCGTGAATCCTTTGTATTAGATAAGCCTTCGATTCCTTCCAAAATAATCGGAGGAATCAAATGACTACAAATCTTGGATTGGCCCAAAATTATATAAAACCATGCATTTTTCTTTTGGTTCTAAGCCCATTTACAATAGACTAGTGTTTAATGTAGCCCCTTCTCTTTCTCATTACTGTAAACTCTTCTAAGCCTCCAAACCTTTCATCAAATCCATATTAGATGGATTGTTCAACTATCAATCTTTTGATGCTCAGATAGAATATTTCTCCTTCTGCATTTTCTCTTGTGAAACTTTAAGAGAGAAGAATTTAGCAAATGCCCATAAGTATTCAATGTGAACACCTAGTCTATGGGGGTTTCTACACATTAATCCAATAATTGCACATGATATGACATAATTCTTGTCAAAAACATGTAGGAGTCATTGCTGCATGAAATGAGACTGAACACAAGATACATCATCAATTTGGTGTCCTACTAGGATGTCGTCATGATATGTAGTAGTACTAAATTGATCTATAAATATTTAGACTCCCTTGTCAAAAATTGCAATTTTAATTCCCCTTGTCAAATTGTGACAAATTTAGTTTCCCTTGTCAAATTGTGACAAATTTTAACACTACATATGGTCTTTGGATCCATCTGCAGTGTTTGAAATTTTTGGAAATTGTAAAAAAATCATTGTCACAATTTCAATTGTTGAGTGACACAATTAACATCACCAGTGTCTATGGATCCATCTATACTGTTACAATTTACTAAATATTAACACTAATGATGGATTCAGAGACTCTAATTTGTCTCTAAATCCATCTACAATGTTAAAATTTACTAATTTGTACAATTTTTTCCATTCTCGAGGTGGCACAACTCAAAATGACTAGCTTAAATGACTAATTCATATTCTTAGTTTTGGTTAGCTAGTCGTATTTGTCTTCATGTGAATAAATTAGTCATTTTTATTTTAGTCACTTGTTATCTTTAAATAAGTTGACTATAATATAGTCCCTTAAAAGAAAAATACTTAGTTGTTTATTAGAATTTCTAAGGATACCTCTTCGACACCATTTTTCATAGTACAGCTGATTAATTTATAATAATAATAATAATCATCATTAGGACAATCACTTAGTATTTCTTAGGATCAACTAATAATAATTAATGTTATGTCAATTGATAGGTCATAAGAGCTTACTATTTTCTTGTAGCAAATAGACACTCTTACTTAAGTCTCACCTTGACTTAGATGACACCTCAAATATTTAGGCCATTGAATCAATGCTTAATTTGCTTCAAGTACCAGAGGCACCTAGATGACACCCAGCATCAGCAGTTAGATTTTCATGGATTCCTAGCCATCAACCTCTCCCACTAGTGAATTCCATTACCCCTATAGTTTAGTTTCATCACACATCATTCTCTTAATTCTACAATTCAAATTACAACTTAGGAGAGCATAACAATACTTACAATTTTTACTGGCGGAGCCTTGGCCTTGAGTTCCTTTCCAACAATTGGTACATAGTACACTTGCATATTGCAATTTAGTTATGAAATAATAGGGAATAAAGAGGTATGTTACACAAAGGGAGGAGATATTGCTAAAGGAACAAATTATCATGCTATGTTATAGTGGATTTAGGAGGGGGGTGCACACGTCAAATTATTTTTGTCTTATCAAAGAGAAACTGATACAAGAAGAGATTGTTTTTTTCTTCTGCATATTCTTCATAAAGATGATGGTTCGCTTGAGGAAGATCACTATTATATTTGATGTACGTTTAGTGATCATTTTCAAAGAAAATTTTCTCTTTACCTTCTGATAAAGGTAATTATCCCAGTTAGGAAGCTTGTTATAAAGAGATGTTTCACAAGGAATCTATCATATATTATGAGCACATGTATAGGGATTTCATGTAGGATGAAATTTTTGCATTTCATAGATTTATCTATAGTTGTAAATCTCCAAGGGTTGATGGAATTCCTTGAGATATTGTGGGGTAATTAATATGAGAGGTGAATTAAGTAACTTGGCTTCAATGGCCTTTGTGTAAGGATGTTTGATATGTAAAAATAAATAAAATATAAATTTTAAACCTCAAAAATCCTAGTTCCATTGTGTTTTTCCCCTTAGTTCTTGATAGTACTAGAATACTCTCTATACAATAAGTCAATTAATTAAATATACTATTATTCTTTTATATATTTAATAATAAACAACAAAAATTGTAAGGGTCACACCCATGGGGTTTCGAACCAGTGACGTTATGTAAGGAGTGTCTTAACAGTACATGCATTCACAATCTATTCTACACCCCATCAATGAAACAAATTTAAAATTCACATAATAACTATAATTACAATTTAAAAACATAATGATATTTTTAAAATTACAAAATAATTCATATATGATTCATTATGTTTTCATTATGATAAATATATTATATATGGAGGATATAGTATGGTTTTGTGTTAGCAATAATATATCATATGTTTCTATAGACATGTTTATCATGTGTATTATTATGTATATATATACTATATTATGATTTATTGTGTGTGATTTATCCTATATTATATAATGTTGTGCATCAGTTTTATTATTATTTTTCATAAAAAAATAAACAAAACCAAATGTTTCATTCTTCAAATATCATATGACATTATCTAGTAAAATTCAAAATATCTTTATATAATACTTGAAAAATAAATACATTACCATTTATCTCATTAAAAATTGCACTTCTGGATTAGATATATCATAAAAATAAGTAAGGCATTGACCATGACTATAATGTCATCATCTAGTTATATTTGTAACCTAGTCTTGGAAATATATTTGCATCTATCTTCAAAAGAAACTTATGTATATCTTAGTAGACAAAAGAGTTTATAGGCCTCAAACAAAAAAAACAGAGAAACATAAACTATCATATCTAGGTTAAAAATACAAATGCACCTATCTTCCAATTTTAGTATTAAAAAAACATTCCAATTTTGGAACTCAAAATCAAAGAGAAGACCATGATCTTCATTTTTTTCTTCATGAGGTTTGTAATACAATACAATTTTGATATTTAGAAAATATAGTTCACAATATCACGACTAATTTTAGTTGAAAAAATATTGCATCTTGTTCAGCTCAATCCTTTTCTAAACAACCTCCTTTTCTTCTTCATATCAAAATGGATCATGGAAATATTATTTTTCCTTCCCATTCTCTTCCTATAATGTATGTATTTCCCCTTACATCAAATTAAAACCAAGAATTGGTATCTTACTAGCCTCAAGATTCTTTTCCATGTAAACATGATTGAATAATATAACTTACATGCATAATTTTAACCTCTTGGTCACCTCCAAGATTGATCCAAAAGCATATTGTGACAATTCTTTTTCATTGTGATCTAACCTATAATGATTTTTGCATCCCCAAAAATGTGCAACTTTTTAATTTTAAATTCCACTACAAGACTTGGTAAAATATTAAGTTTCTTTATCACTGCAAATTTTTTCGATCAAGGTCCCAATCCTTCCTTAATGGAACACTTGATAGCATTAGATAGATGAATAATTTCTCCAACTCCACTCTTGTGTTGATTTCTCTATGTTACACCATCAAAATAATACCAAGGAATATTCCAATTTACCTCTATTTGTACCTTCCTCGCTTTGTTGTTTAAAGGTTCCCGAGGAAAGATATGAAGTACAAAGAGGATTGGATTGGCACATTGAAGAGTAGTAGTATAGTACCATTAAAACACTGACTTATTCCCTTTCTCGCTTGTCAAATATATTTTGACAAGGAATAATAAAGGCAATATGTCATACACAAATGATCCAAAGCATAGTAATATTTTTATTGAATTTAACTTCTTTCGTGAGGGAAAAATTCCTGAGTGATGTACCTTGTTACAGATTCTTGGTCTATGGTGAAGATATAGTGTATGTTTTGATTCTTCATAAAAGTGATTTTCAATCTTATAAAGCAACATTTTATTGTTTAAATGGAAAATTATTTGAGAGGAAAAGCATACATGGCCTCTAACAGTACGAGTGTTCCCAACCATATTGCACACAGAAACATGTACATTCTTTGGCTGTGAATTATTGGCATCATATAAGCGATGAATTCTAATCAAATCGACAAAATAATCAGAGGAATCAAATGATTGCAAAGCCTAGATTAGCCGAAATGTTTCATAAAACCTTACATTTTGTTTTCAGTTCTAAACCCAATGATTCTTTGTTCCAATATTGAATGATTTTCAATCTTATAAACTGAAGGATTATTGATAAAATTGATTTTCAAGCCTATAAAGCAACATTTTACAGTTTAAATGGAAAAATATTTGAGAGAATAATCACACCTAGCCTCTCACAGCAGGGGAGTTCCCGACAATATAACACAAATAGAACTATGCACATTCTTGGTGTTAGATAAGCCATCGATTCCGATAAAAATCACCAAAATAATTTGAGGAATCAAATGACTACAAATCCTGGATTGGCCCAGAATTCCCATAAAACCGTGCATTTTTATTTTGGTTCTAAACCCAAGGCTTCTTCGAGACAATGTCGAATGGATTAAGACATAACAAAATAAAAAATTTCGTCCATGGAAGCTATATCTGATGCGTTCTAAACTGAGTTTTAGTAAAGCTTCTACATTTTAGTCGTGAATGAATGTTAGGATCTCATGTTTCTTCTTATCTCATTGTGATTCCCCTCCATAATTTTTCCCACGGAATCACCTTGAACTAATAAGATTTCCCAGCAGAAATTTCTAGGCCTCGACAATTTCCAAAGAACAAATGATCCATTTAGCACAAAGTACAAGTGATTGAGTGTGAACATTAATGGCTATCATACCCACTACCTCTAATTTTGCAAAAAATTCCCTAATTAACTAATTGGAATCCTTTCATACATTAAATGAATCTTGTGTTAATGTTTAAATAATAGGACATGTCATTCTTAGAATCCATTAAGATGGAATTTGGATAGGAGGTGATTCCAACCTCGTTTAGAATAGACTAGTGTTTCATGTAGCCCCTTCTCTTTCTCATTATTGTCAACTCTTCTAAGCCTCCAAACCTTTCATCGAATCCATATTAGATAAATTTTTCCACTATCAATCTTTTGATTCCCACATACACTATTTTTCCACCTCCATTTTCTCTTGCGAAACTTTAAGAGAGAAGCATACAGAAAATTCCCATAAATATGCAATGTGAACAACTAGTCCATCGGTATTTCTACATATTAATCCAATAATTGCACGTGAGACGACATAGTGATGGCTAGAAACATGTAGGAGTCACTTCTGCATGAAGTGAGATTGAACATTAGACACATCATCAATTTGGTGTCCTACTAGGATGTCATCATGATCAATAGAAGTAGTAAATTGATCTGGATATATTTAGACCCCCTTGTTAAAAATTACAATATTAATCCCTTGCCATTCTGTGACAAATTTTAACACTACAAATGGTGTTTTGATCCATCTGCAATTTTTAAAATTCTAGTAAATTGTAAAAAATCATTGTCAAAATTGAGATTGTTAAATGACACAATTAACATCACCTGTCACTTCCAACAAGACAAAGATATTACTGATTTTGAAGAACCTTCATTAATAACCATACATTTTATGGTCTTTTCCACACACTCCACATGGACTTGAAAAGCCACATAGTAAGGTAAGTGAGGCTGGACATCAACAGTATCAAACTTGATCACGCTCGAGCCACTTAAATCGTGATCCCAAAAGCATTAGGGGAGTTCTAAGGTAAAAAATGGGCCTAAAAAAAACTTGTACCATTAAAATTCACTTTATAAGAACCAATAGGATTCAAGATGATGATGTCAACCATAAGGGTAAAATTTGTAAAAACAAATCGAAGAAAAAAGAAAAAAATACCTTTTCCTATCATATTTTTGACATATATCCTTATGGGTTCACCCACATTTCAAGTTTAGGGACTCGTTGGATGCGTAATTTAATTCCACATCCATGTTATATCCACACTGCATACTTTTGAGGTACCCATGAAACCCAAAAATAAAAATTTCAATAAAAAAACGTATGTTAATATTAAAATACATTTTTTATTGAAATTTTCATTTTTGTGTTTCGTGGGTAGCTCAGAAGTATGCAGTGTGGGTATGGGATGTATGTGGAATCAAATTACGCAAATAACGAGTCCCGAAACGTAAAATTTTGGTGAATCGATAAGGATATATGTAAAAAATACGATAAGAAAAACTAGTTTTTCTTTTTCCCCTCCAAAATTTAGAACTTTTATTTTATTATTATAAGTCTTATTTTATGATTTCACTTATGAGGCCCATTTTAGACTTCAAAATTCCCCTAATGGAAAACAACTAGGAATTCATCTACGAAGGACACATCTAGAGAACCTCTAAAGTCAACATTGCACATAGTGTTTAGTGCAGATCCTCCATAATGGAATAGTTTTGGGCATCTCAGGAATTAGAAATCTGCACCGAGCTCTTTCCTAAAGTCAATTATGAGGAACTGTAATCGTGCGAATGGGTAGCAACATGAATAAATGACACCATATTGATGTGACAATGACTACCATAATTGTATGGGGGCTTTTGAGTTCCACAATACCCACCTCCAGTAGCCGAAGAACTCGAATCCATGTTTTGGTTGTGAGGAAGAGGATTAATCAACACAACTGGGATCTCCACAGTGAAATTCAAGCCTTCATCAATCCTGGGGAACAAGTGCATAAGGTGTTCTTAACAACAAATATTAGAATGAAATTTGACCTTCTGTTTGGGCTTCTTGTCTCCACCAACATTCTCATTATTCTTGTAATAATTAGAATTTTCTTTCTTATTCCCATCCTTGTGATTTTTCTTACCCTTCTTCTTTCTTTGTCTGGGTTACTAGTTACCCTAATAGTTTGACGAATGCACCAAATGTACATCCACTGACTAGGTAGGAGTAGAAAAAGCTACAACTTGTCCTACTACATAATGGTTAAGAGAAAAATTTTGCATTTGGTTTGTCACCTAGTCCACAACTTTAGTACTCACACAGCCCACAATGCCATTGACATGTGGACCGGGTTTCTACTTGGTGTAATGACTCAACCTCGATGCATGAAGAATAATCTGTTAAATAATCCTAGTTTGTACATAAATCAAGTCCAACTTTTGGGTGCTAAAAATGGCTTGATTCTTGGTGGATACTCCAAATGTTGAAACATTCTTCACAATCTATGACAATAAAGACATAAGGAACCACTCCAATAGAAACTCAAGAGGAAGGTTGGACTTAATCAACCTCTTTCTTCTACACCACACTTGATAATGGTTAGATATGTGAGTAGCCTTATCTTGCAAAAATGTAGACAAAATCTTGGTACCAACGTCTTAACGGACTGGAAATTGAATGTGGTTAAGAAATACCAAGGAAAAATCATTAAAAGTCTAGTATGTTCCCCTAGGAAGCTCAAAATATTATTTCACAGGAGGAGCCATAATAGTGTGTTGAAATAGTATTAGACAAATGGAATCATGATTCAACGAGTTCAAAGAGAGCCACGTTCAAAGGTAGTGACGTGGTAACCTATATTCTCACCCTGATTTTCTTCAAATTTTGTAATGTCCAAAGGAATCTTAGTGGGGACTAGGGGCCATGTTCGGTTGTGGAACACCGGAACATTCATAAGTTTAGACAAGTATTTCAAGTTAAACATGGCCAAAAAAAGGATCCTTGGTTGGGACCATGCCTTGTGGAACGCTTGGTTTGGATTGGGGGCCATCGACCCCATAGGATTACGATAAATATTGTGACCTTGATCAGTGGGATAGTATTCCCCTCCATATTAGTCAATATAAGTATGAGCAAGAATTTTCATAGTGGGGACCCCTTGGGAAGGAATGACAACATGATCTATGTAGACCATTTCGTAGGTAACAATGCCCCAGCTGAAGGTAGAGGGTTATAACCCCTAGATAAAGGAATTGATGATGAGGGAGGACCCATAGTTAAAGACACATTTCCTCTCGAAGAAACACCCGAACTCAGTGGAGCCTTAGCCATAAGGAATGTATTCGTAGGGACCAATCCTTTAGAGGATGGGAAAGTGGATGGAATATATGAAGTGGAACCACCTTCAATGTTCCCTCCTCCACCCAAAAAAGGATTAATGTTAGTATTAGGGGCTGATGAATGGGGAGGCCATCCCCCAACATAAGGAGTAGAAGGAGGGATATGAACATTCCCAAACTAGTACTCATAGTAGGGGGATGGCATGTCCACGAGCCTAATATTAGGGTCACCCCTAGACTCTAGTATGAGGATCAGGTATTCGAGGAGATATTTGGCATGTCAGATGTAAAAGTGTTAAAGGAAAAGAGAAATGATGAAGACTTCGTTCTCAACAACCCCAAAGAGGAAGTGGGAACATGATCCGAGGACCAAAGGAAATTAAAAGGGTTCATTATGATATGTCTAGATGAACTATCGACATGAGAACTAGCAAACACAATAGTCCCAAGGACCCATAAGGTAATGAAGGAGGGATTTACAAGGACTCCCCTCCTCAAGGTCATTGAAAGTATTGAAGAAACTCGAATGTCTCAGAAGTATTTATCATCGTAATAAATTCTGAAGCTCACTATGAGATATGTACTAAACACCTATATCGGGTCTACACCTCTTGTGGATAGGTTGTAAAGGATCATTAGGTTGTAAACTTGCTAAGTAATAAGAAAAACAGATAGAAGAAACTCAATCCATGATGACTCCAAAGAAAAATACTCAAATAATAATGATCCCTAAAGACAACTAAAAAGCACAAAGCACACTACTAAAGAAGCTAGGATAAACGCACAAAAGCAAGGAAGATGGATAAATGAGCTCCTAATTTATTGCAGATATGTCTCTCCTAGGAGAGGCCTAATACTCCCATAAACTACAAGAGGAGGTGTGTGAGCAGTTATATAGGCCCTCAAATTCAACGTGTAATGTGACTATGTTGTTCGATAAATACCTGACCGGGACTCTCAAAGAATAACCCCCACAAGTATCCCTTGTGATACCTAGGAAAATAAGCTATGGTCACCTCAATATATTCAATTCTTAGGTATACAGTCACATGAAGGATTCACTATATGGGAAGGGTAACTAAACCTAAAGCTCAAATCACTAAAGGTACCTCAAAATCCCCCACATTCAATTAGAATCCTAGAAATATATCTGGCACTTATAGAACAATTGGAGGGATATATCCACAACCAACATTTATGTTGCCTTGTCATTAACTTATGTGTAAGAGGAGCTTCTTGAGAACACCAATTATATTGAATAATTTCTCCTCTCCCTAGACACACACCTAATTATTTCATCTTTATATTATTGGAGAAGTTTACTCACAAAATCATATTCCAATACTCTAAAACCTAATCTTGTTTGCGCACCGTATAAAATGAAATATTTCTAATCAATTTTAAGTTAAGCATTAATTTAATGGGTTGTTTCTTATTCTCTAGTAACAAATATTTTTTCTAAACAACTAATAAAAGGAGAGTTTCCAGTCATTGTAAAAGTATTCAACAAACCATATAAGTCCGAAGAAGACTCAATAACACTCACAATTCACCCAACAATTATTCCAACCAAGATATAAGAAAAAATTGAAATGTACGTGATTGTTCAGAGAACAACAGTGTATGCACATGACCTACTCACTGAAAAACCGCATGTACATGCGAATTTCAACACTATGACCTACATATATTGAGAAAAGAGGAAAAAAAAAAAGAGTGAATACAAAAAATAAGGGAGACTATCAATACTAATTGTAGGAATAAAAGCAACACAGAGACTCAAACAAACTAAGACAAATTCAATAAAAAATGTACCCAAAACACCCCAACAAAAAGGAGACTCCCCAGTCGAGTCACCAATTATATTACATAGAAAATATTCCTTTTGATTCGGGTATACCATTACATACAGAGTGACAACAGAAATCAACTCTAATATCAAGTATTCAATATGAATGTAAAATAGAAACAACAAAGGATAGGGCCCATACCTCAATTAAATGTTCGAAGAATAAAACCATTGATCTTTCGATCCAATGCTTGCCATCTAAAAATTTTCCTCAACAAAAAATTTATCCAAGCATATAACATTGTTGACCCTAGGAATATGCATACCATTTTTGTCGGAATTGTGAAGAATCTCATCGGAAGAAAAACAAGGGAATGATGGAAAAGGAGAGGAGTAAGTCAAATCCAGGAATTTGACATGTTCTGAGGAAAGATTAATGAAATGATGATTTAAGTTATACTAATAGTTTATTTTTGGGAATGGGAACGATTGTAAATTGGGTCATTATCTCCTTTATTAATGTAACAAGATTCATTGGGCTAGTGAGAACAACCAGTCGACTATCAGTTGGGAACTAGTCGATGATTGGAACAATAATCGTAGGATGTATATCAATTCAATCCATAAGCTATGTGTAAATGACCTTCACAAAGGGAAATATTGAGAGAGAGGTCGATAGAAAGAATAATTAAAGCACGAGGGCATGATAAACAAAGATAAAACCCATCCATCGTAAAGAAAATTCCGAGAGAAGTCTGCAAGATGTATGCATAGAACAAAAGTGTTCCAAATATTACTTATGCCATATGAAGAGCTCTTTTTTGTTTTTTATGATTTGGGTTTCCACGTTAAATATCCATATGTTTGATTTTTGTATGTCTTGTGTATGAATCTTTATGATTTGGTATCACTTATATTATGGAATGTTGACAATAACTATGGGTTAGATGTGTATGCTTTATATATCCTACAAGTGTTGACGGTTATGCATATTCTTATATGTTGTGAAAGAGTCAAAGGATTGACCTTATTTCTTGTTGTGTTGATGGTAATCCATCCCTTTGTTTTGTTCCAATGGATTGTTACTTTTGAGACGAAGAAATCCCCTTCTGTAACTACAATAACCTGGTTTTGGAAGTCCCCATAGATATCTCGAGTGAGACCTCACTTGCGTCGTAGGTGTTTTCGATGGAGTTACACTTTTCCAGGCCAATATCTTGGGCTTTTTTGGATTAACATGAAATATAAAGCAGGGTCAGTGTATTCTGCACCAACAAATGGTTCCATTGACGGGACCGGTATGATTTTTTAGGGGACATTGTTTTGGTACCTAACGAAACAAGAGATTCAATATTAGGTGGATTATAGAGAAAGAGAGTTCAGAAATGAAGAAAGTGAAGAATCATGACTGAATCTGATAGAATGGTTAGAAAGATATATTTTCTCTAATATTTATGAAATTTCTTGTGTAAATTTCCCATTCTGCTGCATGAATGGTTGTCGAAGGTAGCGGCTCAAAGAAAAAAAATTCAAGGTGGACAACCGAGTGAGTGGACTTCTTATCTAATCAAATAGTTGGAAAGAGTTAGTAGTATTATATCTAGGGTTGTCAACTTCTAGGTTGATAGCATATTGGAGGGATATATTACTGAGATTGCAATCAACACAATAAGATCATATAGCGAGACAGAAAGAGAGTTCTTCCAAGAACCTTGAGACCGTTACTTGAGATATTTAAATATGTGGATATACATGTGGGTATGTGAAAAAAGGGATATTTAGGATGGAATCTGACAAGTAAATAATTGTGCATGGAGGACTTAGGTGATGTCACAAGAAAGGATTAAACAATATGGAAAAGAGTAAACTGAGATGTTCTTTGTCAATAGTGAGAATGAGCAATAGGGTGGTCTCCAAGGAGTGGAAGAATATTTTGGTCCATTAAGAGAATAAATACTGCAAGAAGAAAAGGAAGTTGTAGTGTAACTAAAAGAAGAGACTACAAATTGGCACCACACCTCGACAGAGAATCTTGTGATGAAAAGGAATAATATCGACTTATCCCTAAAGAAGAAGAAGAACAAGAAGAACAAGAAGAGGAAGTGTCAGATCCATACTCTACAACATACCCATGACCCTGCATACATCTCTAGAAACTGAGGTAAGACCTAAAAGTGCATTGAAGCATGATTTTGTAAATCATAGTAATAGTAATAGTCAAGATAGTAGTCAAATATTTCCTGCTGGAAGGAAATTTAATTCAAATTCATCAATACCACAAGTAAACAGAAAGTGAGGGAGTGACATAAAGTTACCTTTATTCAATGGGAATGGGTTGGAAGACCTTGAGCAACATTGGTTCCTATGTGAAGATGTATGGACTATGCGACAGGTCTAGGATGAGGATATAAAAAGAGCTCAGATGATTACAACCTTTAGGGGTCGTGCTCTTGGCCAGTATATTAAATTTTATGTGGTTCCTCCAGGGGTTTCTTAGAATTCATTGGATCAGATCTGGATTGGATTGATCAATGAATTGAAGAAACCTAAGACTTATTCATAATGTATCACATAATTAAATAAATTAAGCACTTGTCGTCTGAGTCTATTTGGGAATTTGATCAAGGATTTAAGAATCTAATGACTAAGGTGATTTCCCTAATGCTAGATGTTCAACATAAAAAGGTTTATTGCGGTGATGCTACCACATATGGATGCTCCTTTGATGTAGTATAAGATTATATCCTAGTGCGAATCTCTTGACCTTGCTATGAAATTGGAAGCTTCATCGGTTGGATAAACTGTCATGAGAATGATGCAAATATAGTCATAGATTGTCAATTTAATGTTCCAATTACAAGATATCAATAAAGGAAAATAAACCAAGAAGAATTCTAGTGTACAATATGTAGAGCTAAATTCCATAATAAATATTCATGTCCAACTTTCTTGAATTATCTTGCAACAAGAGTGTCGAACTCGATAAATTCATAAGGAATGCATTAGTGTAGAATTTTCCATATAAGAGGTCATCGATTAGAGGAATGCTTGTATCTACAAAAGATAGCAAGTGCACTTTCCAGCTTATAATGTAAATTTTGTCGATCTGTTGGTGATGATGAAAAATATTGTAGAGCATACCAGTTGCTACAAGAAAAGACGGTCGATAAAAATATAATGAAGAATGATGAACATATACAAGATGAGTGATCTCAGGCACAATATCGTCAACCAATGAGGGGGGCGGGGGGGGGGATGTGATCCTTTTAGATGCCCAGGTAGAGGAGGAGGATTTAGTTGCAGAAGGGTCCAAGTTATTTGTTATAATTGTCGATAGTTGGGAATTTTTCTAGATAATGTACTAATCCCACGATGACATGTTTAGATTGTAAAGCATTTGAACACGCTATTGAGGAGTGTCCGTTGATGATTTCTAAATGGCAATTCAGAAACACGTCGAAACATAACCAAAATTAAAATCAAAATCAAAATATTTAGAAGATTTATGTTGAACCTCGAGAACCTAATATTGATGTTATAACAAGAGGATGTGATGCGACTGGAGGAGATCAATATACACCATGCTTAAGTTTGAGAGTTCGATTAGAGACACAAAAGAAAGTTTCATTTTATTTCCATAAAGAGAATCTAGTCTTCTTTGATTCACATGATGATTTCTTTGATAGAAATCAGGCATCAACATCTCCTACTGTCCCAGTATGTGATGATGGACCAATCTTGGAAATGCCTCAAATATTTGAACAATTATTCCAAAGAAAGCTCATAGAGAAGGTAAGGAAGTGGAAAAGTTTATTTATTTTTTTTATAGAAATTATACAATATAAGGATACTTTGTTAGAAATACTAACTTTAGTCAAAGAACCACAACCAAGTGCGCATCCAGAGAGAAAAATTAACCACATTGGAAAAAATAAAAAACTAGTCGCAAGTTAAGAATGAATGCCCAAATAGGTGACTATGATATGGATTTTATCATACTGGATTTGGTGTCAGATATTAATAACCTAAAAAGACAAACCTTGCAAATCATGGGAAGCTGGAATGTGTATGGTATCCTATTAATTTGAATTTATCCAATCAATTTAAGGTCTTTCCTATTAGTCGACTGACACAAGTTCCCGTCGAAGTGGAAGGACTTTGAACCTATGCATATTTTGAAGTCATAGACATTATCGATGATACAAACCCATATCGTGCACTTCTAGGGAATGATTGGGATATTGAAAATAAAACAATAATCAATTCAAAAAAGAGAATATTTTCATTTGAAGATAGTGAGCTATGGGTGGTCGCTCCAGTTGATCCTCTAGAAGGACATAGTTATGTTGAGTAATTGAAGAGTGGAGGACAAGAAGGATATTCGGATAATATTTATAATATTTCCTCTAATGGATGACTGTCAATCCGACAGTGTATGTTAATATAATTTGGTGAAGTATTAGCTCATGTACGCCATACTCGGGAGAAGCCTTGGAGAACTGGCATAATCAACTACATGAAGTGTCGATGATATAGTGTGTAAGAATCATGAAATATTTGTGATAGGAAGGTACTCAGGTATGTTACCTACCTAGCTATGAAGGATTTCCTAACTTGTACACATTTCTTATAGATTTTGAAGACAAATTATTGGAACCTCAACGATTGTTAGCATTGGATGTTTCATTAAAGGCTACGCTCCCTAGGTGGTGGGTTTCTTATATACAATCTATTTAAGAATGAAATCAGTGCTGACGGTTTGTACAAACATATTTGGTGAGAATATGTCTTATACTAGACAAAAATATATGGTATTGAAAAATCCTATCAAGTATATTGAAAATTGTCTTGCAACGGGTATGGGTTCATCAATTTATACATACTTTGGATATGATACCAAAAAACCGGTACATAATGGTTGAGCTACGATGAGAGAATATAGAATGGGAAGAGATAACTACCAAATTCACACATACTTTCATATTTACTAATGACATTCTTATGGTTGATGCTACTTTGCAAGTTATAAGAACTAATATTTTTGAAGAAATCCCTGTTCTGATGTTGAGTTTTCCTTAGAGAAGCACGATGGTTCACGATTGGATGGAATGTTATACTGTAGTTAGTCAACCTAATGATTATGATCAAAAAAATATACATATTCTTTATTCTGAGGGTAGTCGAGTAGTGAAAGGATCAATCTCACCAAACGACAAATTTTTGAATCCCCTTAGAATAGAGAAGGTGAATATTGGTTCCCTAGAAAATCTGAAATTTTCAAATATTGGAGACTATTGGGATGATGAGACAGTAGGGGAAATCACAGACTTATTGCCTGAATTCCAATATCTATTCCCTACTAAATTTTTAGAAATGAAATGGATTATGGTTGATCTAGGAGAAATGAAGATTCCCCCGAAGCTTGATGCAGAACCTATTAAGAAACAACCATATAGAATCAATCTAAGATATAAAGAGAAGGTAAAGATAGAGTTGGAAAAAATTCTAGAGGAAGGAATTATAGAACATGTAGAGGAATTTGATTGGATTATACCTATGGTTGTTGAGGACAAGAAAACTGGTGAAGTCCACATCTGCATTGACTTGTGGAAATCAAATGATGCCTTCCTGCATGATCCATTCTTGACCCCATTCACAAATCAAGTACTATAGAACTTCATAGGAAAATAAGTGTATGTATTACTGATGGATTTTATGGCTACCATTAGTGTCATGTCCCCATCAAAATGATACTACTTGCAAACAATGTTTCACCAACCTACTAGTTCCCTAGGTTGAGGTGGAGGCATAATTGTTTTAATAAGGGAGATATGGGATCCAAAATAACCTTATTCTACCATATTCACATTATATTGGGTCACATAAATCATAAATGTTAATAAAATAAGGTGGAATTGATTTATGGAGAAAGTTGGTGGATTAAGGAGCCCTTGGATGGTTAAATTCCCACACACACTTAGCATGACCTTCATTCAAATTCAAATCCATGGGGGATGTAACATTCATTTAGGGTGATGTGTTATCAAATAGCATATCATGATCCAAGGAATTTGAATTAGTATATGAGAGTAAATCCCAAGGAAGAGGAAGAGACTAAGAAGACAATGTGTGCCACTTGGAAGGTGATTCCATGCACTATATGACAACAAATGATGAAAGATTCTATGAAAAATATTAAAAATTCATACCTTATTGCAGACCTATGAAAAATATGACATGATAAGGATAAAAATATCCACCAATATGGAGCATTCGAGAGTTATAGGAAACAATTCGAATTGGGAAAGGAATTGGAGCACGAAGGAGAAGACAAATGTCATAGGAGTTACTAAACCACTAAGATGAGTTGGATGAATCCTATGCAGAGAAATTTGAACCTAGAAGGCTTCATGAAGTTATTAAAAGGATTTCTTGAGGAATTATAATATATTTTGATCATTTTTTATTGTCCTTTGGAATTTTGGAGAGCTTTTGCTTGTCCATTGCATGGTGAGTGTTCACTCTCCCTGCTTGTGAACCAATTTTGAGGGAATTGGATTCCTTTAGAATTTGGTTGATGGATAGAAAATTCATACCTCTCATTGGATATGAACTAAGTTGTTTCATTTTCAGGTTGAAGGTCCATATATTTCAATATTCTATATATCTCCCCCTTCTCTCATTCCTACTTCATCGCTGTCCATGCTTTAATCTGATGGCACACTTGTTGAGTGGTGCTTGCACTTGGATGAGTCTATTTGATGCCAAATATTGGATATATGATTAATGGATCTGTAATATCATGTCCATGTAATCTATAACTCGAAATATCATTAATCCATATGTGAAAAGCTTTCATTTCCATGTTATTAAACCACTAGTTTTTATGTATTTATCTTCTTTTTTGAAAGATTTGTACATCATATTTGTATGAAGGAATTTATCTAATGTTTTATGTTGTCGGGGAATAAATTTTTATGTTGTATATGGTATCTATTTATAATTCCATTTTCTTAACTAAATATACTTTTTATGAGTCAAAATCGAGTTAGTAATGCCATTTTCCCTTAATCAATTTCCCTTAAAGTTGTCATATTAGTGTTGCACATTATAATCAATTCACAGAGATAATAACCATGATTAATGATATCCATTTATGTCTTATATTCATACCCATACTCTTTTCTACAATTTTGGAGGGCTGTACTTGAGTTCGGAATTCAATTTGGCCTCCACCCCTTAGGGGAATTTGACCTCATTTTCCTAAAACTTTGCACTTTCTCTCATTAGTCACAAACCAAGTTGCAGAGGATTAAATTCAGAATCAAAGTGTTCATAGGTCATATTTGGATGTAATAAGACTCACAATATCATTTAATTTCATATTCGGGACCATTTGGTGTCAGTTGGAACCCCCTAGAGTTGTGACTAGTTAAGCTTGAATCTGCACAAATTGTATTTTTCTCCAAAAATTCCAAGTAGGGTTATTACAGTGGTATAATAGAATGTTATTGGAACATGGGGAATTTATCTATTCATGTTTCTTGATGATTATCTCCCTTCATTAGAGACTTAAACTGAAGACATTGTCATTGGAAGAGAAGAAGGTGAAGAAGTCAATTGTGCCTTAGTAGTGTTTAGGGATAAACTAGGAGTAGAAAGTATGGATGATACGGAGGAATTTATGACATTCATAAATTTATATTTTGATGATATGGGAAAACATATTATGCAAGGGTTCGAATTGTTAGCTATCCAACTTGGGGGCAAGTTGGTAGCAGGGAGTAGTAGTAGTTCACATCATGAAGAGAAGAAAACTTATGGGGGAACTATTTTCTCGAAGACAGGACCTCACTTTATGGGTGTTTTGAGGTAAAAAATGGGCCTCAAAAAAAAATTCTACCATTAAAATTCACTTTACAAGAACCAATAGGATTCTAGATGATGATCTCAACCATAAGGGTAAAATTTGTAAAACAATGCAAGGAAAAAAGAAAAAAACTACTTTTTCTTATCATATTTTTGGCATATATGCTTATGGGTTCACCCAAATTTTGAGTTTGGGGACTTTTTGGATACATAATTTAATTTTTCATCCAACCCATATCCACGCTGCATACTTATGAGGTACCCACGACACCCAAAAATCAAAATTTCAACAAAAAATGTATTTTAATATTAAATACATTTTTTTATTGAAATTTTCATTTTTGGGTGTTGTGGGTACATCAGAAGTATGCATTGTGGGTATGGTTGCGATGAAAAATTAAATTTCCTATCCAATGATTCCACAGACTCAAAATTTAGGGGAACCAATAAGGACATATGTCAAAAATACAATAAGAAAAAGTAGTTTTTATTTTTCCCCTACAAAATTTAGAACTTCTATTTTATTATTATAACACTTATTTATTATTTCCGTTATGAGGCACATTTTATAGCTCAAAAATACCCTAATGCAATCGACCCCATGACTTCAAGAATAAAACTAGACCTACAATTCCTAAGTTTTTAGAGTCTAAATAGAACCTTGACACTCCTTATGGCATGAAGGAAGCAATAGATGAGTGGAAACAACTAAGTGAATAATGTAGGACAAATCTTCATTTCAATCAATTCTTCAAGGTCTATATGAAACTAAAGTATGGAGTAAATGTGGACATGACACCTTTTATAAATTAGCAGTTGAAGTATAAAATAGGCAAGGTAACTGTTGAGCCACAAAAAGACCACATTTTATTCATCTTTTATATCATTTGTCACCTTATTCCTATCTTATTCTTCTATAAAACCATTAATATTCACCACTTTCATAATAAATATGGGTTTATATTACCATTTTCCAAATCATTTATTTTTGAGTATTTTCAGTGAATTTGGGGTTAATTATTGAGAAAAATAACATATTTTCATTTTACTTTAAAGTTGGGTGAGTTTGGTGATGCTTACAGGTGTATTTGAAGACTTTAACAAGCTCAAAAGTGACCACCTAGCATCAAATTCGAATTTAATCTTTAAGGTGTGGGATAATTTCAAGGAGAATATCATGGGAATGTGGAGAGAATATCTCATCCAATATTTGTTGAGGATTTGAAGGGATGAGTTGTAGATTTGTTGAGGATTTTGAGGGATAAGTTGAGAGCATAGTGGATCTGTAATTATGATTAGTTATCTTGAATTCATGTATAAATAGGAGGGCTCTATCCTCATTTTGGTTAGAGGCCTCTCTAGTGGTTTGGAAGTAGAGAATAGTTTAGAGTTAGTCATAGAATAGATTCTTGATTGTTATGTAATGGAGATGATGTTTCATGCATGTCCTTTGACTCTCTTATGTTAGTTTGAATTTATTTCTTATGAATTGTTAATATAGATTTTAAGTTATGTCTTTCTTATGAATTGAGAGTATTGATTTTATGTGAGCTCACAAGTTAAATGATGATTTCTTTATATCAGTTTATTTCATGCAATTTCATTCTTTCAATTTATTTTCATGTCATTTCCTGCTTTTGCAAGTTTAATTCAATTTTAGTTGCAAGTTCTTTTTATTTCAGTCATCTATAATATTAGATTAACTTCAACAACACTCTGCCCCTGCATATATTTTGTCTGTACCTCAGAAGTTTACACTCTCACCAGGTTGACAATTAAATCGTTGGATATATGTCATAATTTGTTTAATGTTTTTCCTCAACATTTTGGCGTCATTGCCAATGAGGTGCTAAAAGGGATCAGAGTTTAGATAGGTAGATAGTTTGTTTTTTTCCTTATTACATAGAAAGGGGGAGGGGAAATGGTAAGATGCAAGGATGAATTCACTACAGAATTTTCGTGGTGTAACATTCATACGCATGCACTTTAGTGGGTGATCTCCAAGCCTTGTTGTTTCTACAAGCATGTTTATTTTTTTGCAAAGTGTTCTTTCATTTTCTGCAAATGCAAGTTTGTTTTTTATGCACATTTTCCCGTTTCAGTTTGGATTGCTTTCTTTTTGGGCGCATTTATTTCATACTAAATTGTTTTTAATTTGTATATGCTCATTTTTGTTTGGTACATATTTTTGTGCACTTTTTATTTATGTTTTTGCACTCATTTTGTACTAACCCATTTCACATTTTTTTTTTGCATTTGTCATGTACTCGTTTTTCATTTTTTCTCTCTCTCTCTTTAGCATTTGATTTGATTTCAGTAAAATGATGATCATAAGCCTAGAGTAGCTCACTCAGATCCTAGCAAATCTAGGGATCTCCTCTTCTCAAGAAGAGGAGATCTTGATAGCAATCAAGGATGAAATCCCTCTTCCTGAATCAAACAAGGAAGAATCAATAGTTGAAGAATCATGCATGTCAGATTAAGAACACATGTTCGAACTGAAGATCGAAGAGGATGAAGAAGGGGTCTTAGGTGATCATCATGCAAACGAAAGTTGCATCGAACAAAGGTTCCAAGTAAGTGTTAGGTTATATCAGTTTTGTTTTTGTTTTTACTTTGTTAATTTACATTTACAATTCCTAATTTATCATACTTTTGAATACATTAGGTTTCATTTTGGAAAATCATATGTAGACATTTTTTTACTGCTTTTACATGTATGGTTCCACTGGAAATTTCACTACACCTTGATTGAAAATTCCAACTAAAAGTAAAGTAGGTAGATTTAATTTGCTTTAATGTTTTTATTTGTTAATTTTTTTTCTAAATAGTCTTAATTACTATTTTTTTTAAATCTGTTAGGAATTAAAAAAAATATAGTTTTAATCTTCTAGATCTAAAAAATATTTATGAAATTTTTTATCTTCATTTTCCATTTAATAAATTTTCCAAGTCATGCTAGGAATTAAAAAATGCATGCATTAGGAGTTAGATTCCTTTAAATCTAAGAACAATTAAAAAATTAATTAATTAATTAATAAGCAAATAAAAAATATAATAAACAAACAAAACAAATATATATACTAGTTTTTTATTTTCTATATAGTTCTTTTATGCTCTTTTATTGTTCTAGTTAAAAAAAAGTTTAATCTAAATAAAATAGAAACGCTTTGATTAACATCTATTTTTTAATTTTGTTAGGAATAAAGAATCTATTTTTGCATTTAAGCATACTTTAAACTAAAACAAAATTTAAAAAGAATATATAAAAAAATAAAAATAAAATTAAAATATATATATCACTTTTCTTTGTTAAGTTATCTAGTTTTAATTTTAAAATTAGTAATACATATAGTATTAAATTGATAAAACCTGCACACATTAAAAAATTAATATAATAAAAATGAAACTTTTGAAACATTATATATATATATATATATATATATATAAACAATGCAACATTAATATTAATATTAAAATATATATACTTTAAAAAAATAGAACAAACAGCCTTTACGCTGAAATGTGCATGGTGAAACTTGCAGACAAGAAAAAATAGTTAAACGCTTCAGCCCTCCATAAGAAACCTGTAAAGTGTCTATCATATGAAACCTGTGAACAGTCTATCATACGAAACCTGCAATCAAAACAAATATACAAACGAGATTTCTTGGATTTGTGAGCCTGCAAATTTGTTCGCCATTGATGGTTGCAAGTTTATTGTTCGCCATATGTTGTTCCCCAACTGTTGACCGCAAGTTTTTTGAAACTCTGCATAATATTTTGACCTAAACCTACAAATCCACACTGAAGTTGTGTGTCTCGTTCTCAATCCATCGAATTTCAACCTTGAATTAAAATCTGCAACAAGGACGGGTCAGTTTTTAATTTCAACAGATCTAAAACTTAAAAACGTATATTGGGAGTCGTAATCATGATTTATGCAAGCACTAGAATTGAAAAGAAAATCAATTTTGTTTGAATAAAAAATAGAAGCTAAGCCCCACTTGCTTTGTCTTCCGTAATATTTCCTCCACTTCGGAATGGCCAAAGTATTTATGAATAGATCCTGACAAATTTGATACCGGTAGTTTGACTGACGAAGAAAATAAGAAATCCCAGTCTTTTAGCGACCTGGTCCTAGAAAGGTGCCTTGAACCGTGAGCATGCTCCATCATAAAAAAAAACACATTCCCATATATCATTACGCTCATCAAATTCTTTGTTTTTTTTTATTCATCAAATCGTAGGTATCGACTTGAGAATAGGGTGATCAGATGTGTTCGTAACAACTCCTTTCAACGCACAAAAAAATGGCATCCAATTAATTACTCAAATATTTTGGTTTCGCTAGTTGGATAATTAAGGATATTTTATGGTTGAACGCTCGACTGTTAAGGAGAGGAACTTAGTTTGTTAGCTCACCCACATTCGACTATTTGTTGGTCATTGCGCTGCTTAATCGGGAACATGAACGTGATTATTTCATGGATCTGCTCCTGAGACTTCTACGTTCTAGTTGTTGGCAGGAGGTTGTGATCCCCTCGGCGTATGGGATCAATCCCTCTATTCCATTCAGGTATTAAACATGTCGTCACTAACAACTTGGCATGACTTCTTATTAGAATGAGTTATTACATATCGTTGCACCGATCATTCTGCGCATTGGAGGGATTCTGTTAGATAGACCCGCCAATCATTTTGTTAGATAGACCTCATGGATCAACAACCTTGTGGATTGAACTTCACCATATCCCACAAAATCAATGAGAAAACTACAAATCACCTCAGATACAGTGTACTCATGGTGTGCTAAGCTCTGAAAAATGATGGAAAATATAATTTTCATGAGTTTTTGAGAGATCGGTATATCTCGGTCTCACGATAGAGCTCTCGGTATAGTGTGAAGCTCGACCAAATTTAGTGATACACTCTTGTCAATATTCAGGTGATTATGCTTTAGCCAGTGTTGAAGTGGAATTTCATTATTTAACGTACATTATCTCACATCTTTTATGGGGAATTATGTAACGTCTTTATAGGGATTTTTCTTTAGCCAGAGTGTTCACTTAAAATCTGGAAAATGGATTGCACATTGCATAATTTCGTCTAGTTTGCTGCATCAATACATTCTCTACCAATATACAAGTGTTCCCCTCTATAATATTATTTGTCATTAAATTTTATCTACTCAATGAACTAAATGATACATTCAGAATGTCATTATGAAGCACGATCTTCAAAGATCATGACCAAACATGTCCAAAACTACGAAAATAACAAACATTTATAGAAGATTGATGCACGATCAATTTCTTATTGCATCTCCTTGAATCCTTCCATCCTCTATAGATGGTACTGAGCAACACATTTTGTACCTTTAAAATGTTTTGGTAATCAGAGAAATGAACTCCTAAAGCATTCCTTCCTAAAGGATTGAGATTGTCGAACCATTTTGCATCCCATTCCATGTCTTTGGCAGTACTACAAGCCATGCTTGGACCTCCTAGCACTGTCAAGTGTGCGGCATTCTAGACAAGTAGAGGTTGAGTTACATCATTTCATTGAGAAACCTCCACATTGAGCTATTTTTCCAACGAATCAGTGGGACACCTCTTATGCCTAATCAATTTTCATAGTTATACATATGTATGATGAATGATAATCACGCCAATAAAAGAAGGAGATCAATAATTTTTGTTCACAATCATGCCTGAGTTTGCTGTCAGTTTGAGGGGAATGCTATTATAAATCTAGAGAATGATTCTGCTATTAGTTTAAGAATGAAGAACTGTGGCCTACAAATTTAACACTAAGAGTCTTAGAATAACGCAATCTCCTGTTGCGCCTCGCGCACGCTCTTGTTAATAGAATTTTACTTCATGGTTATTTAGGGTTCATTTTTGAAAAATTGTATATATTTCAAATTTAACAATGTAATGGGTGTCAGAGTTTAATGGATCTGATCATATAAATGGTCAATGCACCTTCTTCCAATAATGAGATCAAACATGGATAACGATTCGGGATATCAAGACTTGCCTTACTTCAGCTCAATTTTTCAATATTTATAAATGATGTCATTTTCTAGATCTATATAAATGCAATCTCTAACATATAATGTCCACTCAATATTAAATTAATTGTTACCATGTGAATGTGATGACTAGAAACTAAAGGACGTCGTCTAATGAAGAGTGTGAGATTAGGGATATCAAGGCTCGCCCCAAACTATTAATTTAAACTAGATTTTAAATAGCTATCAATGATGTCATTTAATATCTATATATCTGAATATATAAATAAATAAACAACCTATAATGTCAACTCAATATGAAATCAATATGAAATTGGTGACTAAACACTAGACATTGATTAAACTGCATTGTTAATACATTCTATTTCATATGCCTTGAAGTGTTCATTTATACTTTCAATTTAATATGGTTGATTAGCATGCACATGTGCCTTTCAAACTTCATATGTATATATATTTTTATATGTATCGAAATTTTATTATAATCAAAACTTAAAAAAAATTGATTGCCTTTATTATAATAAAAATTATATATATATATAAACGTATAAATATAAAATTGAAAAAAGAGCATTAATATACTATTATAATAAATCATTTGTTTGTTGTTTCTGTTTTCATAAGAGTTTTTGGTATATATTTATATATCTTACAACAATAAAAAATTTAGATGAAACATACAAAAATTATAAACATAAAATTAAAAATATAAAAATATTATAAAGATAGTAAACATAAAATAAATTACTATGCATATTTAAAATCGAAGGCAGCTGCTGTCGTAGCTAAGCCTTCTTATTAACTTTTAATTTTGCACAATGGGACCTGGCACATATTTAGTTGGGGGGTTATCCACATGATCATTAAAACTGCTAAACTTATCATAACAATCGCTTATTTTGCACACTCCTCTCTAATCCAACTCATTAAGATAGTCTTCTTTTAGAGGGGTCGACCCTCTCTCCCTATTACACATTCATTACATAAAGACGTATTAGGATGTAAAAACTATGATTTTTTTTCCAATTTTATTTGTTCTTGTGGTAAATAAATCAAATTTAAAAAAACACTGCAATAATAAAAAGTCGTGATAACATTATATATATATAAAGAAATATTAGGTAACAAATCATAAAATTAATAATTATAAATGAACCTGGAATCTTCTCAATTTTATGATTGTTGTGCTAGCTTGTTTTCGCAAGCCACTCAGAAACATGCTTTGACAAGAAGGGTTGCTACTTTCAAGTATAAGAGCATTTTTATTTATTCTCTTTAACTTTTTGTTAAGCACATGTTTTCATGTATTTTCAATGTGCTCACAAGTTTGTTTCAGAGAAATACTAACCTTTTTCAAGTTCAAAGACGAACAAATGGCAAGTTCTAGAATCGCATAAAATTTTCAGAAAAAATGTTCCATTCAAAGCTCAAAGGAGTTGATTTTCCCCTTGTGTATGTCATGACATTTTCTTCCACAAAGAAGCCTTTCAGAAACCAATTACGCCATGTCATGATTACTTGTCCTTCTCCTTCTAATCATAATATTCATCCATGTTAGAGTCTACTATTTTCCTGCCTTATACATCATGACTTCCCACATGTCTATATTTCTGAGTCACACACATTTTCCTCATTTTCAGTTTATATTTTTCCTTATAAATAAAACCATTCAACTTCCTTTCCATGACTACCTTTCTTTGTTATTCCTACCATAAAAACTATTTGACCCGCATATATTTTATCTATAGTCCTACCACTCATTATGTACAACTCATGTTGAGTGATGTGGGATTCCTTAAGGCCCATGTTTCAACAAGTATTTTCCCATTGACCTCAGCACATTATCTAGGATAGAAACTAGAGTTCATTTTTAGTACCTTGAGGCTTGCATGCCTTAATAGAAAGTTCTCTCATTGACAATCATGGGAATACATCAACGTCCCTTGATCGTTAGATCTTGGATGTGGATCGACATTAGCTCATTTATTCACACTTTGCATGATGTACTTAGGTACCTGGCACTCATTGACATCAATGGTGAGATTTTCTCGCATTGGTTAACAACATTCATCAATGGTCGGTAATCCAATGAATTATTTCCATGTTTGACATCGACACATTTATTCACATGGTAAGAATTGTACCATCGAGTTTTGTAGCAACTGAATACTATATATCTTCCATGACACCATTAGCAGTTTTACAGAAGCATACTTCCAGCCATATGAGAGTACCACAGTTCTACTTTCATCTCTCAACTTCTAATTCATACAACCAAGAAACAATTTAGATCCTTCACTTCACATTCTATTATTTAGCAGCAACAACCACATTCCTATTGCATAAGTTCATCAACTTTTTGGGTAAGTGGAGGTATTTTGTTTTCTAATCTTTAACCATGTAATTCCTTAAATGCTAGAAAATGAATGAATTTGGAAAATTCCCTCACTACATTTCCTTTCTCCTTTTGATAAACCTAATACATCTTAAGTTGGGGGGGGGTAACTATTCATTACCATTTTACATGTTCATCATCTCATTTACCCTTAATCAACATGTCTTTCCCAAACTATGCTATATATTGGCATGATTCATAATATGAAGAAAATACTTTCTAATATACGTTGATGGTTCATCATTTTTAATGCATAAATCTTATGTATTGTAGAAAAAATATAAGTAAAACAAGCAAATGTTGTAAACACAAGAACCAACATTTGTTATACTTATGGTTGTCACACAAGAACCAACCATAGAGGAAAATTGCTGCCACTCATGCATTTCAAAAACATGGAATGATTTACTATTACATACCATCATCATGTGAAGCCCAACTACGAAGCCAAATGTTTTAAAGAGAATCAATGCATAGTTTCCTGAGGACATGCAACCAATCAAGTTGGGGGGAATGTTAAGCCACAAAAGACCACATTTTGTTCACCTTTTTATACCATTTGTCACCTTATTCCTATCTTATTATTCCATAAAACCATTAATATTCACCACT
>LPNX010850182.1:408294-477050 GCA_001517045.1 Pseudotsuga menziesii
CCTCTCTAGTGGTTTGGAAGTAGATAATAGTTCAGAGTTAGTCATAGAACATATTCTTGATTATTATGTAATGGAGATGATGCTTCATGCACATCCTTTGACTCTCTTAAGTTAGTTTGAATTTCTTTCTTATGAATTTTTAATATAGATTTTAAGTTATATCTTACTTATGAATTGATAGTATTGATTTTATGTGAGCTCACAAGTTAAATATTGATTGCTTTATATCATTTTATTTCATGCAATTTCATGCTTTAGATTTGTTTTCATGTCATTTATTGCTTTTTCAAGTTTAATTCAATTTCAGTTGCACATGCTTTTGATTTCAGTCATCTAGAATATTAGATTAAGTTCAATGACACTCTGCCCCTGCATATATTTTATTTGTACCTCACAAGTTTACGCTCTCTCTGGGTTGACAATTAAATCGTTGGATATATGTTAGAATTTGTTTAATGTTTTTCTCCAATAGTAACTATTCCTTCCTTCGATGGATCTTCCCAAATGTTTGCTAGTGCTTGGATACAAAACTAGATGTGTATTTTCAGTTAAATCCTATGGTTGACACGGGGGCGTCACCTAGGGACCAATATGATATCATGTCCATTCATATTGGGGGGGTTAAAATTAAAAAAATAAAAATTAATATATTGGGGGTATATTAGGGGTATTTAGGGTTTTTTTTTACAATTTAAATACCCAATATGCTGGGGTATTTTTTATTCAACATTTTCACCCGAGCGCTTCACCAGTCCTGCCTGCTAGGTGCCGGTGCCTATGATGCCTGTGCCTGCGAGCTCTTTGCTGGTGGTCTGAGGTCTGAGTGTGCCTGTGCCTACGAGCTCTTTGCTGGTGGTCTGAGGTCTGAGTGCACCTACGGTGCCTGTTCCTGCGAGCTCTTTGCTGGTGGTCTGAGGTTTGAGTGTGCCTGTGCCTGCGAGCTCTTTGCTGGTGGTCTGAGGTTTGAGTGCACCTGCGGTGCCTGTGCCTGTGAGCTCTTTGCTGGTGGTCTGAGGTCTGAGTGTGCCTGTGCCTGCGAGCTCTTTGCTGGTGGTATGAGGTTTGAGTGCACCTGCGGTGCCTGTGCCTACGAGCTCTTTCCGTCGTTACATCAATGGAAGTTGGATGTGAAAATTGGATGTGAAAATTTTATTATGTGAAATGTCGTATTTGAGTATCTATCATATCATAATTTGGTTTTTGGGTTTTGCTCAAATTTCTTGTATGAATGTTTTGGTAAATTTGAACTTCCTGCTCTTGTGAAATCTCTCAATTGGGTATTTACAATTTCATAATTAGCTTCATGGGATTTGCTCGATTTTCAAGTACGACTGTTCAGGCAGATGTGAACTTGCAGCTCTTGTGAAATGTTCCAATTGAGTATCTATAATTTCATAATTAGCTTCATGGGGTTTCCTCAATTTTCTAGCAAGAACATTAAGGTAGATTTGAAGTTGCAGCTCTTGTGAAATGCTCCTTTTGGGCATCTATCATCTCATAACTAGCTTCACGGGCTTTGCTTAGGTTTCCAGTAAGAAGGTTGAGGCATATTTTACCTTGTAGTTCTTGTGTGGACATGCTCACTACTAAACACGATGGCACTGTCCTGAAACTAAAGCTTTAGTTTATGGCAATATTACGACACTATCCTGAAACTGAAGCTTTAGTTTATGACAATATTACTACGCTATCCTGAAACTGAAACACGGTTCTGCACTTGTGGCTCTTTAGGTCAAGACAGCATGCATTGTCTATCGATCTCTTGCTTTTTTCATGTATAGCCTACTTCAATGAGTCGTGGTATAATCATTTCCAGGTTATACATAACTGCAATAAACAAAGAGTAGTTATAAATATCCGGGTTTTCTTATCATGGATCATAATCCAATGATGCGCAAGTCAACTATATATCTGAAATTCAAATGACTTTGGTCACTGGCTTACTTTGCACCCTACATTGTAGAAGCACAGCTAATACAGCCTTCCCAAACCATGGAATGAACATGGATATCAAATAGATGCAGTGTTAGATCAAGGCCCCAAGCCTGCTAAGCTCAAAATCAAAATCAGATACTTTGGTGAATGCGTTTTTTCTCAATTTTCATGCTTGCCCTACTTGTCGGGAAGGGAAATCTTGTGCCCACTCTTTGGCTTCATCGTGTCTTAGTCTTGATGTACTTTTACATTGTTTAGTATTGAAATATGATATATATATGCATTTTCACAGAAAAAGGAAAAAAAGATCGTGTTTTCTAATGACATGTTCATTCTCGTTTCTTCTACACACAAAGTTAATGTAAGTGTATCCAGGTGTGTGTGAAATTTCTCACATGATATCCCACCAGCATCACCAATTATGTATCAATATTTGATTTTGGTATTGAATGTAAATATCGTTAAACATCGAGAACAACTTGCAGCAAATGGAGAAGAATCTACAGCATAAAAATGAGATTCAACAGCCACAAAGAAATACACACATCAACAAAGAAGTTTCTTCTCTGGGAACAAATCATTGTTTGCCCTGCCTTTTCTTTCTCATAAAGAATGTAGAAACATAGAAACAGTGCAACCCCCTAGGAAACAGCTCTACTTCTAAAACACAATATTAGTACTGTTTACACATTTTATATACCAATGAAAACTTCAGTTACACAGGTATATAATTGGCAACATTCTAACAATCTCCCACTTTATTATAGAGTTGTGTGATTTGCTGTAGCTGGCTTTTTAGGATTTACCTAGATTTGTTGTAGCTGGCTTTTCTTCTACTCAGAATAGCCTCAAGGCTGCTTAGAATAGCCTCAAAGTGCCCAGATTAGCCTCAAGGCTGCCCAGAATTAAACTGAAGGATGTTTGCTGCTGCTTTAGAGCATAACTAGGGCTGTTGTAGGTGACCATTTGAGGACTGTCTCATTACCTATAGCTACTGTAGTAAAGTGTAAAGGTCATAGAACTCATCACCTTTAAGTGCATATCAGATGTGGCTTTTAAGTGGTTTTGTGCTTGGTGTCCATATTTTAATTTTTCACAGACACGGTTTATGGATTACCCTCACTTCAATCTGGATTGTAGAATGTACTTCACTTCTTTCGATGTAATTATATGTATGTATGAGTATTTGTGTGAGAGTATGCAGGACATTTGTGTGCTTTTGAATACATGAAAATGTGTGATACATGTTGCTATATGGATATGTGGCCGGCGTGGGTCTTCCAAGCCACATTGAGAATGTGGGTGCCTGATAAGTGGTGATTCAAGTTGAGCTCTGAGATTTACCAGGTTAGAATGCCTATGGTATCATTTCTATATGGAGATGTATATCTGTACATATGGACACTATGCTGTGTACATATGTACACATGTATATAGAATTGTGTCAATCCACATGTACATTTATGTTGACATGAATGTTTGTGTATATAATTTTGCATGTTTATATCCATCTGTGTGATTTTGTATAAGTTAGCATCTGTATGTAATATGCATGTCTGAATGCATCTATTAGAATGATCATGCATGTGTTTGGTCTGTAAAATAGATTCATAAATGCATGTTTGTACTTATGTGGATACATGTATGTATGTTTGCATGCATGCATGTGAGTGTACGCACATGAATGAGCAAAGTTGTGTATAGAATCTAGATTTCTATGGATGTATATGGGTGTTCATCTACACAATTTCATGTTATGTTATGTATGTGTATATTTATGTTTTCCAGAGAGAAGTGAGGTGCTTTATACTAGTAGGAATAGATCTCCATTACAGTTTCATGTTAGGTTATGTATGTGTATATTTATTTTTTGTCAGAGAGAAGTGAGGTGCTTTATACTAGTAGGAATAGATGTCCATTACTTTGTGCATTTATGTAATGCTCCTACCCACATAAAAAGCCAACTAAACACCCAAATAGAGATCCATCTGAATCCTATATTTTTAAGTGATGAAGATTTGCATCTTATTTTTTTTTATCCTTCTTGGCACATTAATAGATATGGATTTAAGATGGACTTATGATATATATATTTATATATATATGTTTTCACTTGTGCATAGATATGTATATGTGTAAAATTACTGATTTTGTTATGGCAGAAAGAGAATGCTTATAGCTGACTGAAATATTGAGTTATGCTCATTGCAGACACATAGGGAACTCAAAGAGATGGTGAACACACTATCTTTAGAGGGAGACAGATTGAAAAAGGTTGGCTTTTTTTCATTAGTTTCCTTGTTATGAACTATTACTGGTTTTCTTCAGAATATGCCAACCTCATTTCAATAAAACCAAAGCTTTTCCAAAAATTTTGTGTTCAGTTTTTGTCGAAGGTAATGTTTCTTATAATTGGGGTGTTTTCCACCAGGAGGAGCAAGTGTTGTTGAAAACTTATCGGGAATTGCAAAGTCGAAATGATAATTTAAAGTCGCAGGTAGATAGTTCCCATCCACAGTGATTTTTCTTCCTACTATTTGCAGTGTCCTTCAAAGAGAAGAGGAAAGAGGGACATACATTTAAACTAAGAGACTACCTTTTATGGTGTTTACAGTTGGCATTGTGTCTTGACCATAGACAGGAGCAAAAGTTGCTCTCTACTCCTCAACACACATCATCTGATCAAGACTCAGGGCACAGAACAAAAACTTCTTTTAATGATTCACCCACACCCAATGAACATGACTCTTTTGAGAATTATGTCAGCAAACTAGCTTTAAGCTTACCATGTCATGAGCCTCAGAGTGTTGGAGGGCCAACACATTCATATTCTCCCGGGTGTTCTTCTGAATCCAAGAAGGGCGAATTTTCAAGATCTAACAATACCACAGTAATTATTTTCGTTGTTCTGGCTATGGAGTTCTGCCATATTCTATTTGATTCCCACTTTGCTCTGTAAAGGTTAAATGCTCTCAGCAAGCTTCCTTGTCTGCATAAATATGCCAGTCAAGTTTTTTTAGTGGTACTGTAAAGTCATCCACCTTATGATTGTCATCCATGTTAAATATTTTGCACCCAAGGGCCAAGAACTTCTGACCCGAGTATACTATATGTCTACTCTGCTTCCAACCATTTAGTACTTTAATACACATTCACACACTCATATTGGCTCTCACTCTGGATACTTTGTTCCTATAGTCAGTTGTATATGTTGGAAAATTATTGCCTAGTTTATTTGCATAGTACTGATTAATCTAGTGTGAATTCCTAAACAAAATCCATGGAGTAAGCAATGAGGTGATTAGGCTTGTATTAATGTGGAGACCGGGTTCAAAACCTTGTGTGTGTGGCTGTAAATATGTCCTAGTACGTGTGGCTGTAAATATGTCCTAGTAAATAGAAGAGTACAAGAAGTATTCTACGAAAAAAAAGGTCTAATAGCTAACCATGGTCCTTGTGCTTCATTCACACCCATATGTTGTTTGGGAGAATTTGGAACTTCCATGCCTGGATCAGTAAATATCTGTGGATTATATGGATCTAGTTTTGATTTTGCTGTAATAGGCTTCCCTTACTGTTCATTGCCTTTGATGCTTTCATGCTTATTTCATTAAATTCCTATGATTATCTTGGGCTGGGTGTTATGTCCGGTTGATTTTGATGCTTTCATGCTTATTTCATTAAATTCCTATGATTATCTTGGGTTGGGTGTTATGTCTGGTTGATTTTGATGAAATAGATGGTTCTCATTATTCAGGTATTTTTGGTGCTTTCATGCCTAGATCAATCGATTTGTGTGATTATGTCAGTCTAGGTGTTAGTGCCCAGTGAGTGATTTTGATGGAATAGATTGCATAATATTGCAGTTAACAATTATTGTGCAAGATAACAATATTAAGGTTGCAAAAGATTAAGGAGTTGCAAGATAACAAAATATTGCATACCATTTCTTTAGAACAAGCGTCTGTGGTTGGCTAAGCGCTAGAGTATCTTTACTTTTGTTTGCTAGAATTTATTTTCATTCCTAACATGTCATGTACAATGGATTATAACAATGGTCTTGTATACCTTCTATTTGCAGTTGAATATTGTTGAAGGGAAGATGCAATACTTGTTTGATGAAGATGGGCGTCGATACTTGGATGCTCTTGCAGGCGTCGTGTGTATTTCCTGTGGGCACTGTCACCCTGAGGTTGTTGATACTATCATAAAGCAGACTAAGCTCCTGCAGCATACTACCACAATATATCTTCATCATGCGGTTGCAGAGCTTGCAGAGGCATTAGCTACAAAAATGCCTAGAAAGCTTAAGGTATTATCACTTGTTTTGTTAAATTGGTCCTCTGTGTCTTAGACTAAGAACATGTTGGCTGATGTTATTTGAAATTTCCTTTTGCTGACAGAAGGCATTTCAAAAATCAAATTGTCCAAAGCAAGTATTCCTGCACATTTTTTCATGATGGACTTTTTAACTCGAATGATATTATTAGATAAATTCCATGAATGCCCATATTCTATAGCTTCTTTGTTTTAGCTGTCAGCTTTCATTCCTGCAAGACTAAGATGATTGATAATAAGCTTTTTCAATATAATAAAACTCAAGATCTAATTTCATTTGGTTTGAATTTTGTAAGAGTATCTAAAGTCTTGTACTGTTTTGTATATAAGATAAGCTTTTAACTTTTTATTCCTTGCAAGTTGCAGGTAGTTTTCCTTGTAAATTCAGGTACGGAGGCCAATGAATTAGCTACGATGATGGCTCACTTGTACACTAGTAACCATGATATGTTAACCTTTGGCCTCACTGAATGCTGGAAACCTTAGCTGTGAATGTCGAAAACACTATTTTTCTGTGTTACAGAAGCTGTTGAAAAAATCTGAGCATAGTGGGGCTTATTTTGCAGACTGGTAATTATAAGGGGACAGACTGAGGTTTTCATCAGGATTTTGAGTCAAAATTGCTTGGCTGTGAAAACTCAGTTAGTACTTGTGGGAAAGAGTTTGTCCTGTGAGTACTTGCAACAATAAAATTAAAAAAATAAAAATATTATAAAGATAGTAAACATAAAATAAATTACTATGCATCTTTAAAATCGAAGGCAGCTGCTATCGTAGCTAAACCTTCTTATTAACTTTTATTTTTGCACAATGGGACCTGGCACATATTTAGTTGAGGGGGTATCCATATGATCATTAAAACTGCTAAACTTATCATAACAATCACTTATTTCACACACTACTCTCTAATCCAACTCATTAAGATAGTCTTCTTTTAGAGGGGTCGACCCTCTCTCCCTATTACACATTCATTACATAAAGACGTATTAGGATGTAAAAACTATGATTTTTTTTCCAATTTTATTTGTTCCTATGGTAAATAAATCAAATTTAAAAAAACACTGCAATAATAAAAAGTCGTGATAACATTATATATATATATAAAGAAATATTAGGTAACAAATCATAAAATTAATAATTATAAATGAACCTGGAATCTTCTCAATTTTATGATTGTTGTGCTAGCTTGTTTTTGCAAGCCACTCAGAAACATGCTTTGACAAGAAGGGTTGCTACTTTCAAGTATAAGAGCATTTTTATTTATTCTCTTTAACTTTTTGTTAAGCACATGTTTTCATGTATTTTCAATGTGCTCACAAGTTTGTTTCAGGGAAATACTAACCTTTTTCAAGTTCAAAGACGAACAAATGGCAAGTTCCAGAATCGCATAAAATTTTCAGAAAAAATGTTCCATTCAAAGCTCAAAGGAGTTGATTTTCCCCTTGTGTATGTCATGACATTTTCTTCCACAAAGAAGCCTTTCAGAAACCAATTACGCCATGTCATGATTACTTGTCCTTCTCCTTCTAATCATAATCTTCATCCATGTTAGAGTCTACTATTTTCCTGCCTTATACATCATGACTTCCCACATGTCTATATTTCTGAGTCACACACATTTTCCTCATTTTCAGTTTATATTTTTCCTTATAAATAAAACCATTCAACTTCCTTTCCATGACTACCTTGCTTTGTTATTCCTACCATAAAAACTATTTGAACCGCATATATTTTATCTATAGTCCTACCACTCATTATGTACAACTCGTGTTGAGTGATGTGGGATTCCTTAAGGCCCATGTTTCAACAAGTATTTTCCCATTGACCTCAGCACATTATCTAGGATAGAAACTAGAGTTCATTTTTAGTACCTTGAGGCTTGCATGCCTTAATAGAAATTTCTCTCATTGACAATCATGGGAATACATCAACGTCCCTTGATCGTTAGATCTTGCAAGTGGATCAACATTAGCTCATTTATTCACACTTTGCATGATGTACTTAGGTACCTGGCACTCATTGACATCAATGGTGAGATTTTCTCGCATTGGTTAACAACATTCATCAATGGTCAGTAATCCAATGAATTATTTCCATGTTTGACATCGACACATTTATTCACATGGTAAGAATTGTACCATCGAGTTTTGTAGCAACTGAATACTATATATCTTCCATGACACCATTAGCAGTTTTACAGCAGCATACTTCCAGCCATATGAGAGTACCACAGTTCTACTTTCATCTCTCATCAATTTAGATCCTTCACTTCACATTCTATTATTCGGCAGCAACAACCACATTCCTATTGCATAAGTTCATAAACTTTTTGGGTAAGTGGAGGTATTTTGTTTTCTAATCTTTAACCATGTAATTCCTTAAATGCTAGAAAATGAATGAATTTGGAAAATTCCCTCACTACATTTCCTTTCTCCTTTTGATAAACCTAATACATCTTAAGTTGGGGGGGGGTAACTATTCATTACCATTTTACATGTTCATCATCTCATTTACCCTTAATCAACATGTCTTTCCCAAACTATGCTATATATTGGCATGATTCATAATATGAAGAAAATACTTTCTAATATACGTTGATGGTTCATCATTTTTAATGCATAAATATTATGTATTGTAGCAAAAATATAAGTAAAACAAGCAAATGTTGTAAACACAAGAACCAACATTTGTTATACTTATGGTTGTCACACAAGAACCAACCATAGAGGAAAATTGATGCCACTCATGCATTTCAAAAACATGGAATGATTTACTGTTACATACCATCATCATGTGAAGCCCAACTACGAAGCCAAATGTTTTAAAGAGAATCAATCCATAGTTTCCCGAGGACATGCAACCAGTCAAGTTGGGGGGAATGTTAAGCCACAAAAGACCACATTTTGTTCACCTTTTTATACCATTTGTCACCTTATTCCTATCTTATTATTCCATAAAACCATTAATATTCACCACTTTCATAATAAATATGGGTTTATATTACCATTTTCCAAATCATTTATTTTTGAGTATTTTGAGTGAATTTGTGGTTAATTATTGAGAAAAATAACATATTTTCATTATACTTTAAATTTGGGTGAGTTTGGTGATGCTTACAGGTGTATTTGAAGACTTAACAAGCTCAAAAGTGACCAGCTAGCCTCAAATTCGAATTTCATCTTCAAGGTGTGGGATAATTTCAAGGAGAAGATCATGGGAATGTGAAGAGAATATCTCATCCAATATTTGTTGAGGATTTTAAGGGATGAGTTGTAGATTTGTTGAGGATTTTGAGGGATAAGTTGAGAGAATAATGGATATGTAATTATGATTAGTTATCTTGAATTCATGTATAAATAGGAGGGCTCTCTCCTCATTTTGGTTCGAGGCCTCTCTAGTGGTTTGGAAGTAGATAATAGTTCAGAGTTAGTCATAGAACATATTCTTGATTATTATGTAATGGAGATGATGCTTCATGCACATCCTTTGACTCTCTTAAGTTAGTTTGAATTTCTTTCTTATGAATTTTCAATATAGATTTTAAGTTATATCTTACTTATGAATTGATAGTATTGATTTTATGTGAGCTCACAAGTTAAATATTGATTGCTTTATATCAGTTTATTTCATGCAATTTCATGCTTTAGATTTGTTTTCATGTCATTTATTGCTTTTTCAAGTTTAATTCAATTTCAGTTGCACATGCTTTTGATTTCAGTCATCTAGAATATTAGATTAAGTTCAATGACACTCTGCCCCTACGTATATTTTATCTGTACCTCACAAGTTTACGCTCTCTCTGGGTTGACAATTAAATCGTTGGATATATGTTAGAATTTGTTTAATGTTTTTCCCCAGTAGTAACTATTCCTTCCTTCGATGGATCTTCCCAAATGTTTGCTAGTGCTTGGATACAAAACTAGATGTGTATTTTCAATTAAATCCTATGGTTGAAGAGGATGCATTGAAAATGGCCATTCTAAATCTTCAAGGAGAATCCAATGATTGGTGGTTCCATGGTATTATTACCTTCAAACATGATAAGATTTCATCTTATGAATAGTTTTCCAAATCATTAGTGGAGAGATTCTATATGAAAGACCCTGAACTTCCTTTCAAATAATTGGCACAGTTGAAGCAAATTGGGACCCTTGAAGCCTATATTTTGGAATTTCAAAATCTCTTAGTGAAGGTTTTTGATATATCTATCACTTGGTTTCTTATATTGTACATTGAGGGGTTGGTATAAATTTTTAAAGGGTTGGTGAAATCCCACAATCCAACTACATTGAAGGATGTCATAAATTTGACAAGAGATTTGCAGAATGTGCTACCAAGAACTCAGTATCCCCCTAATCCTAATTTTCCTTCTAAATTAAAAGAAGTGAGGAAGCCATGGAAAAATGACTCTTTTGTTAAAAACAATGAGGGACCAAGAAGATAATATTTGAAGAGGAAGAAAGTGTGCTTCTCATGTCAGCAACCTTACGTTCTTGGACATAGGTATGCTAAGGGGAAGGAACACTACATTGAAGTATTCTCTGAATATGATGATGAGGATTTGGAGGAAGATGCATAACGTGTATCCCAAGAAGAGGGGTATGATATAGTAGAATAAGAGAATCATTCTCCTAAAAAGGGAAAAATTGCAGTACTTTCAGGTGTTCCTAGATTTCATACCCTTAGAATCAATGGTAATATACAAGGCCAAAAGGTTACAATTCTAGTTGATGGAGGATCCACTCAGAACTTAATATATGTAGCCTTGGTGGAGAGGATAAATATACAAGCTAAAAAGTTCGATGGATTCGCAATCATCCTTCCAGGTAACAATTTTATGGACTATACCGAATAAATTCCAAAGCTTCAAGTTACTACAAGAAATCACACTATTACTGATAATTTATATATATTGAATGTGAATGGTACAAATGTTGTTTTGGGAGTCCAATGGTTATATTTTATAGGGAAAAATATAGTGAACTATCAAGTGTTTGAAATGAGGTTCAAAAATTTAGAAGGGAAACCCATCATGTTGAGAGGAATGCACACATACCCTTTCCAAGTGGTGTCTTCTGACAGTATGAGGTATACCTTGAGGCATGGGGAAATTGAATGGGATTTTGAATGCTTGATCACATATCCCAAGCCTCACTTTAATTTTTCCAAACATCCAAAGTAAGTAAAACATTTTTTGAGTAAGTATGAGAAGATTTTTGGAGACCTTCCTCCATGAAGGCCACCCGACAAAGGGGTGGAGCATACCATTGAATTATAGATAGGGACTCAACCTCTCAAAATGCAGCCCTATAGACACCCAAAAAGGATTAAAGATGATATTTAGGAGGCCATTAAAAAATTCTTGGAATTGGGTCTCATAAGACCTAACACAAACCCTTATGCTTCCTCAGTTGTCATGGTGAAGAAAAAGGATGGAACCTTAAGAATATGCGTTAAATTTAGAGCCTTGAACAAGGATATGGTGAAGAATAGATATCTGATCCTGAGGATTTATGAACTCGTGGATGATATCCAGGGATTGAATTTCTTCTCAAACATTGAACTTAGATCTAGTTATCATCAAGTTCGAATGAGGGAGGAAGACATACTAACGACTCCTTTCATATGTCACTATGGTGACTTTGATTTCCTTACTATTCCTTTTGGTTTGACAAGTTCTCCTTCCAAATTTCAATCACACATGAAAAATATCTTCCACGAGAAACTTCATAAGTTTTGACTAATTTTATTTGATGACATTCTTATTTACAGTAAAACATGGAAGGAACACTTGCATCATCTACGAGTTGTCTTGAAAATTACGCATGATCAATATTTGTCTCATAAGTTGTTAAAATGTGAGTTTGGTTTGATATAATTTTTGTATCTTCAACACATCATTGCTCAATATCATGTGAAGGCGGATATGGATAAAATAAAATCCATTATTGAATGGCCATGTCCCAAAAGATCACTGAATTGAGGGTATTTATTTGGGTTTGTACCTACTATAGGAAATTTGTAAGGAGGTTCTCCCAACTCATTTCACCTCTCATTGTTTTGACAAAGAAAGATGCTTTCCAATGGGAAGAAGAGGATTAAAGCTCTTTCCAAAGAATGAAGGAGGCAATGAGTAATTGCCCTATTCTTGCATTACCTATTTTTTCTAAACCATTTGTCTGGGAGTGTGATGAATTAGGGGAAGGAATTGGAGCAGTCCTAAATCAAGGAAAAGACCCAAAAATTTTGACAGTATGGATATACATCCACGGGAGAAGATTTACTTCATTTATGAAAAAGAAATGTTATCCATCATGCATTCTCTGATCTAAATGAAAGGAATCAAAAGTGGGTGAGTAATGTTCAAACATTTTATTTTGGTATTGAATATGTAAAGGGAAAGAATAATGTGGTATAATATCCCTTATCTATAAGATCCTCTATTTCTCTAATGGATGTTGCAGAAGATCGGAAAGCTATATTAGAATTAGAATATGCCAAGAATAAGTTTTCTTGTGAACTATTTGATGGTAGAAACAATGATGACAGCTATAAGATATTCGAAGGAATCATATAATACAAATATAGAATCTATTTGGTTCCTGGTTTGATCTTGATGAAAAAAGTTTTAAAGAATGCTCATTATTATCCTTTATCAGGCCACCCTGGTTTCTTCAAAACATATAGAAGTTTGAGAGAAATATTATCTTGGAAGGGGTTGAATAATGATGTTCTTGAATATGTGAATGAATTCCCAACATGTTGGAAAAACAAATTAGAGCACAATCATCCATATGGTCTCTTGCATCCCTTGCATATTCCAAAACAAAAATGGGAAACCATTTCCATGGATTTCATCATTGGTTTCCCCAAAGTGCTTGGTAAGGATTGCATATTTACAGTAGTGGATAGAATCACTAAATTAGCTCATTTATTTTCTATTAGTACATCCTTCACTATTACAAAAGTGGTTGAACTATACTTTAGAGAAGTTTTCATATTGCATGGGCTTCCCAAGAGCATTGTTAGTGATAGAGATAGCATATTGTTTTGTGAAGTTTGGAAAGAACTCTTCAAATTGCTGGGAACAAAATTGACTCCTAGCACAAGATATCATCCACAAACTAATGGCCAAACATAGAGGTTGAATCAATGGTCAGAAGGTTACTTGAGGAACTATGTTAGGGGCAACAAAAAGAATTGGTCAAATGGTTGCACTTGGGTGAGTTTTTCTATAATAGTACTTTTCATATGTCCATTGGTGTGTCTCCTTTAAAAGAAATTTATGTATATGATGCATCCAATTTTATTGACCACATCTTTGGCTACAGTAGAGCTCCAAAATATAAGGATTGGATTGAAGAAAGTTAAGAGATTTTGAAGGTTTTGAAAGATAACTTGTAGGTTCCCCAAAACCAACAAAAACAATATGGATATCAACATAGAGTGGAGAGGAATTTCCAAGTGAATGACTTGTTTTACTTGAGGTTTCATCTGTACAAATGAACATATTTCAAAGGAAAAGGTTCAGAAAATATCAAACCAAGGTTTTATGGTCCCTACAAAGTGGTTCAAAAAGTTGGAGAAGTGGCATATGAATTGGAACTTCCAGAAGGATCTAAAAGCAATAATGTATTTCATTTTTATTGTCTTAAAAAGGTGATAGGGAAAGAAATTTCATTTTATAAACATTACCTCCCTTGGATGATGAAGGGAAAATCATACTCATTCCAGAAAGAATAGTGAAGACAAGGAAAATAAAGCTAAGGAGGAGAAATATAAAAGAATACTTGGTACAATGGAAGGATTTTGCTAGTGGGGAAGCCACTTGGGAATATGAACAAATTTTGTAGAATCCAAACTTGGCCTTCCTTGAGTACAAGGAATATTGGGTGGGTAGTATTGTCATGTCCCCATCCAAATAAGACTCCTTCCAAGCAATGTTTCACCAACCTACTAGTTCAGCAACCTTATTTTACCATATTCACATTAAAATGGGTCACACAAATAAAAAATGTTAATAAAATAAGGTGGCATTGGTTTATGGAGACAATTGGAGGCTAAAGGGGTCCTTGGATGATTAGATTCCCCCACACACTTGGCATGACCTTAATTAAAATTCGAATACATTGGGGATGTAACATTATTGGAGGGTGATGTGGTATCACATAACATATCCTGAGCTAACAAATTCAAATTACTAGAGGAGAGTAACTTCCATGGAAGAGGAAGAAACTAAGAAGATAATGTGTGCCACTTGGAAGGAGATTCCATGCACTCTATAACAATAAATGATGAAAGATTATAAGAAAATTTCAAACCTAATTGTGGACCTATGAAAAATATGAAATGTCATGGATAAATATATAAACCAAGAGGGATTGTTTCAGGGTTAGAGGAAGCCATTCGAATTGGAAAAGGAATTGGAGTACGAAGGAGAAGGCAATTGTCATAGGAGTTACTGAATCACTAAGATGAGTTGGAGAAATCCTATGGAGGGAAATTCGATCTTAGGAGAAATCATGAAGCCAATAAAAGGATTTATTGAGGAATGATAACAACTTTTGTTCCTTTGTTAATTGGCATTTGGCATTTTGAAGAGATTTTTCTTGTCCATTGCACGTTGAGTGTTCACTCTCCCTGCTTGTGAACCATTTCAAGGGAGTTGGATTCCTTTGCAAGTTGGTTGATGGATATTTAATTAATGCTTATAATTTTATATGAATTAAGGTGTTTTATTTGCAGGTTGAAGGCCCATACAGCTCGAGATTCCATCTATCTCTCCCTTCTCTCATTCCTACTTCACCATTCCTCGTACTTTCATGTGATGGTGCACTTGCTAGAGTGGTGATTGCACTTTGCTGAGTATATTTGATGCCCAATATTGGGTATGTGATGTATGTCTTTGTAATATCATTTCCATTTACTTTGTAACTCGAAATACCAGTAACCAATATGTGAAAAGCTTGCATTTCAATTCTATTAAACCACTAGTTTTCATGTATTTAACTTCCATTTTGAAAGAGTTGTATATGATATTTGTATGAAGTAATTTATATGATGTTTTATGTTGTTTTGGTAGAAATGTTTATGCTATATATGTTCTCTATTTATAATTTCAGTGTATGAGCTATTCAATTACTTTTTTTTAGTCAAAATAGACCTAGTAATGTCATTTTCTCTTAAGCACTTTCCATGAAAGTTGTCATATGAATGTTTCACATTATAATTGGTTTACAGAGATAATAACCCTGATTAATAATAGAAATTTATGTTTTATATTAATCCCCATACTTTTTTTCTAAAATTTTGGGGCATTGTACTTGATTTGGGAAGTAAATTTGACCTCCACCGTTAGGGGAAATTTGACTTATTTTCCTAGAAAATTTGCACTTTCTCTCATTAGTCTCAAATCAAGTTGAAAAGAATTAAATTTAGACAAAAAGTGTTTAAATATCATCTTGGGTTGTACCAAGAATACCCATACCATTGCGTTTGAATTTCTGTACCATTTGGTGTCAGTTGGAACCCCCTAGAGTCATGACTAGTTAAGCTCGAATTTTCCCAAATTGTACTTTTCCCATAAAATTACCAATATGTTCATTACATTAAAATAAGAATTAAAAGGGGATATTAGTACAGTAAAACCTTTCAATAGATTAGGGATGCCTCCAATACACAGTAATACCTTTTTGACTGAAGAATGCCTCTGCTATTTTTTCTAGAATAGTAGTAGTTGTTTTTAAAGATTTCATCAATAAATTTATTGAAGTAAATTTTGATGATTGGGCGGTCTATGGGATAGAGAAAAATCATAATGAGAATATTAGAATGATTCTCGATCAGTGTAGACAGTTTCAGATTTCTCTTAATTTGAAGAAATATATTTTTTATGCTCCTTTTGGTATCTTGTTAAGTCAGGTGGTATGTCGAGATGGAATATGTTAGACATAATGGCACACTAAGAGGGGAGGGTGAATTAGTGTGTTCTAAATCTTAACCCATTTGAATATTTATTATTGATTCCATATTTACAGTTATGATAATGCAATAAGTATAACATAAGAAATGGTGATCATCAATCACATACACATGATAGAGTCCAAAAAATATATATATTTATTTGAGCACCTACTCAAATGAGGATGCAACCTCTGGTTACAAATTCCTTCTTGTGGAGAGCACCAACCCTCATTGTTGGCCCAGAAAAGGGGCAATAAAAGGAATTTCATGCACGCAACCAAGGAAAATGCGTCGTGCGTGAGATAGAAGATCGTGAAGGATGAAAAGGGCCTACAAAGCTATAATAGAGAGGTGCATGGAAAAGGAAAGGAAAGTGTGGAAGCATGCAAGGGGAAGACGGCCTGAAAGCGACAGGTTGGTCGTGGGTGTGAAAGTCGGCTTATGTTGGTAGATGCCACATGAGTGGAAGCACATTTTAAGTAAGGCCATTAGTGCGTCGTATCGGGTCATGATCACCATAGCTATAGCCTTGGGGGCAACTGATGGTGACAGTTAACAGACTTCCTGTAAGCAATCGACCCATTGTGGTCATGTAAAATATTATAAATAGGAGAGATTTAATAGTTAGAAGGTTGATTTTTGTTAGTCATAATTACAGAAAGGGTTTAGAACATATCTAAGAGGAAATTAATCAGGAATCTACAGGAGGCAATTAGAATGGTGCAATAAGGAAGCTTTGCTAGGGCGATGTAGATTCTAGGAAAGTCAATCTAGGCTATGTGTGGATCTATAGGTAGTAGTAGTAGATTAGGAGAAATAAGACAGAGAGCATGAGACCTATGAGTATGAACTTAAATACATATATAAAGATCATTTTGCACCCCGTAGACTATAAGGTGCTATATCCTTCTCATGTCAGATGAAGAGCACCTTGGTGGTTTTTCCCATATGGGTTTCCACGTTATTTCTTGTTTCTAAATGAATGATTAATGTGGTGAATGTTTATGTGATTGATTAATATTTTCTTTCTGTATAATGTTAAATGTGGTTTAGTTTCTTTTAGTTTCTTGCAATTTGTAGATGGATGAACAGAATGCCTTGGTGAATTGAAACTGTATAGATGTATATAGTTCTGTATAATTCCTGTTATGAATCTTGACTTAAGTCATAGAGCCAATTGGTGTGGCTCAGCTACACTGCATGAGTTGCACCAGCTGTAAAGTGGAAAATAAAGTCAGGTCGTGTGCAATGACATACAAATGTGTTCAGTCACGCAGAAACCAAATCCTCCATCCAGCCACCCTGCTGCCTTCGTTGAGTTGCTTGGTTGTGAGCCAAGGGACTATACTTCTCTAACAATCACAGAAACATGGTTTCAGTGATAACCCATCTATGAGATATCTCTGGTGATACTGTTCCTACTTCACAGGTGTTGCCAATGGGGCTTGTTCTCTCGGGCTCATATCTCAGGTAGTTGTTGGATCAGTGGGCTATGTAGAATGTGGATCACGTGAGTGGGGAAAAGTGTCCAACACTCATGTTTTACTATCACCCACAAAAAAGAAATTCTCCAGCTAAAACTGGATGGAAGAAACAACTTCCATTTGTATAGGATCGAACATGTACAAACAAAACAAAAAGGTATCCCTAACACCACCCAATTCTCAAGATAATACTTGATGGAAGCACCAACTTCCACTTGTACAATTTCCAACTTGTACAGAGAAGAAAACATTTTTTTTCCTAGTACCACCCTACCACCCTTGTTTCTCAGATTTAAACATGTTTAGTACAACATGAAAAAAAGCCCAGATATAACAATGCATACCAACTCTATTTTTGATCTACTTCTAGATTTTCTTTTGCACCTTGGTTCCCCTCATTATATTTGTTCTAGATATTCTTGAAAGAAATCAGAGTCATCTGTCATTTTGCAATCCCCACTTTGATTCTGATCCATGAACCAAATCTCTATCTATGGAGAGAGCCAATATCCATTTACCACACACATCCTTTTATACAAATCAGTCCTTAAACCCTTTACTTATTCATATTCCTAATGGTCCATTTCCATAACTAATCCACATGTTTCATGCCTTGTGATAAACAATAAGTCCAATTGCTGAGTAATCCTGAATTTATGCAATGCATCTTCATCATTTGGCTTCTTCCACACTTGTCATTTTCTGCAACAAGTCAGATTTCTGCATTCCTGGTTCCGCAGTACAGGTTCTGCACCAATCACCATACCATTGATATTATTTGGGCTCTCTGTGACCATTGACCTGCTGAAGAAATCAGATATCGGATATGTTATTTTTCTTGATATCATTTCATGATTTCTACTTTTCTTCTTCCATGTTCTCCTGGCAGACACCAGGTTGCGGAATCCCACATTATTTTATACATTGATTTCTCGTATGCTACATTTCTACTTCCGTATTCCTCATTCCAAGTTTTTCATTCCACTAGCGGACACCAAGTTGTAAAAAAACATATCATTTTATGCTTTGATTTATCATCTTTCACATTCCACCTTCTGCATTCCTCATTCCTCCTTCTGCATTCCACTAGAAGACACCGAGTTGGGGAAACCCATATCATTTTATACTTTGATTTCTCATCTTCCACATTTTGCCTTCTGTATTCATCATTCCTCCTTCCACTTTCACTGGAGGACGCCGGGTTGCAGAAACCCATATAATTTTATGCTTTGATTTCCCATCTTCCACATTCCACATTCTGTATTTTGCACTTTGGGATCATAAAACCTAACTATCAGCCTTAGTCCTTTCATCTTCTCTCACTTTCCGCTATCTCCTTTCCGAATTAAAAAATAAAAATAAAAATTTTCTTATTCTCAAACTTTTGGAATTTTGCCTTTCCACTCCCGCACTGCAACACTCATTCCACTTCATCGATTTCTTATGCATCCTTTCCTGATCGTCGATATTAGATCTGGTGTAGGATGCGCACATCGAGTTTTCAATGATTTCCAGACTTTCCACTTTCAATATTTCACTTGCAAAAATCCTTCTGTATTGTCTATTTCTTATGAACCCTTTCCTAACCGTTGATCTTGGATCTAGAGCGACATGCAGAACTCAGGTTTTCAACATTTGTTTGAAAAATTTCTAGACTTTCCACTTTCTGACTTCCGCCTACAAAACTCCTTCTACCCTGTCAATTTATTTTGCGTGTTCACTCCTGACCGTCAGATGTTTTTCATCATATTAGCTTTGAAACTTTGTCGATTTTGTCTTGACCATTGATTTTTTATGTGGATTCATTCATGTCCATTGGATATGTTCATCATATCTTCTTTCAAACTTTGCATATTTTCTCCCAACCATTGATTTCTTTTGTGGATTCATTCCTATCCCTTATATTTGTTCATCAGATCTTCTTTAAAACTTTGTGTATTTTCTCCCGACCGTTGAATTCTCTTGCCATGGATTTGGATCATGCTTGGAACTATGTTGTGCCATCAACCATGGATTCTTCTAAGTCCTCTATTCATATGGACAATGCTTGGAACTATGTTTCCATCAATGAAAACCAAATCACACTCTGATCTGTTTCCATGTCTTTTGAGTCTTTTTCTTATTTGTCTAAATCCTCTGCTTATCTGGATCATATTCTATGTTTTTCCATCAATGAATACCATATCATATTCTCATATGTTTCCATATGTTTGCAATACATCTCATAATTCCAACAAAATAGTGATGGACCATTTCAAGATTGTGATTATTGTCGATCTAGGCCCCCCATAATAGTTAAATAGTTGATAACTACCTTGTGGCATATAGGGTATTAGAGAAATTTTATCTTGGGGTATGCTAAGGTTACAACTCCAATGGAAAATTTGTTGAAGAAATATGTTAAATTACAATGGAATGAGTACTGTCAGGAGAGTCTTGATGTTATTAAAGATAAGATGGTCGCAGTTCCTATATTGGTATTTCTAGTCTAGAAAAAAGAATTTCATGTACATATCGATGCATTGTCTCTTGCACTCGGTGTCATACTTGCACATCCAGGTGAGGGTTCTCTTAATCACCCCATTGCATTTTCTAGTAGAAATTTGTTGACGACAAAAAGGAACTATACCACTATTGAGAGGGAAGGACTTGCTATGGTATATGCTCTCTATAAGTTACAACATTATTTGCTGGGAGGACATTTCAAGATGTATACAAACCATTTTGCATTGAAATATTTGGTAAATAAGATAGTGGTTGGGGGGAGATTTTTCGATGGCTTATCATATTTCAAGAATTTGACTTTGACATTATTGTTAAGCCAAGTCAACTGAATTTAGGACCTAACCATCTATCGAGGTTAGAAAGTGGATAAGTGCATGTTAATCTCAGTGATAATCTTCCTGACACATAGTTATTTGTAGTAAAGATAAGTAATGATCACTACAAAGATATTGTACATCTCTTAACTATAGGGTATGCACTAGAAAGATTCAATACAACACAAAATAAGAAATTAATTGTAAAAGATACATATTTCCATCTGATCACTGCACAATTGTATAGTATGGGACCACATGAACTACTCCATCGTTGTATCTTAGAACATGAGAAACCAATGGTGCTAAATGAAGCATGTGTCGGTGTCGTAGGAGCACATTATGTAGGAAAATCAATAGTGCACAAGATTTTACAGGAAGGATTATGGTTGCATACTCTACATGTAGACACTAGAGACTATTGTCGCAAATATGATATTTTTCATAGAAGTGGAAAACTATCGCGATGAGATGAAATTACGCTGGTAAAAAAACTAAAATTATAGGAATTTGATAAATGGGTTGTTTATTTTGTGCATCCTATTAACCCAGTAGGTAAACAAACGGGTACATGCTATATAATCACCATGACGTACCACTTAACCAAATGCGACAAAGAAACACCAGTAAGAGATTGTACTGTTGTGATTGCTGCAAGTTTTTTATTCGACCATGTCATGACCCAATTTGGATGCCTAAAGGTTTTGATCAATGATCAAGGTACATACTTTATGAATCAACTGATTGACAAATTAACTAAGGAATTTTAGATTCAACACTAGAATACAATTCTATCACCTATAAGAAAACTGCTAGATTTTTAACATTTAAGCTAGAATTATATAGGATATTTAACTAAGAGAATAACAAGAACAACAATCAAACACATGATCCAATAAACACAAATATTTTCCTCAGGGAAACCATAAAGGAGAAAACCTTGCAACTTCCTCAGAGATAGAATCAACACCAAAACAAAAGCCCCAAAAATAGTAAGATGATCTCCTGACAGTAGTAGTCTCTCTCTCTCTTGTCCCAGCTACTTCTCCTCTCTCAGCTATGTATTACAACTGAGTGTGAGTGAGTGTCTGATAAATAGAGAGGCTCACTCTCTATTTATAATAGTTCTTGACTTGCCAGTAACTCACTAGGGCTTAATTCTCTAGGAGAGTCTAATAACCCTAGGGCCACACAAATGCAGGGACTTTAACCCTTGATCAATAGGAGGGTTACCCACAATGACTTTACATGTTGTTTACATTATAGAATCTCCTGATGGGAACATCGAGGCATGATATGACTCAATTACATTACAAATGCTTCCCAGAATAAACATTGGGGTACAATACATAAAATATACAAGTGAATACATTCCGAAGTTACAAATACATCAACACTCCCTCTTAATTAGGAAGGTTCTCTCTCGACACACTTTGTTAGCACTGGTATTCTTCTCTATATCAACTGGATCATCTCGTCATCTTCATGTTCAAGTCATCTTCATCACTGGATCTGGATCATCACTGGGACATCATCACTGGATCTGGATCATCAATGGATCTGGATCATCACTCGATCTGGATCATCATCACTGGTGCTATCTCATGATTCTTCTCATCACAGGAAGTTCTATAGAGCTAGCCCTTTTTCATGCTAATTGTAGACCTAGCCTCCATGTAGGTCTTCTTTGGCGCTTATATCTAACCCTAAGTCAGAATGACCTTCCCAGCACTTACATCTGACCATGAGAGGAACACATCCAACACCATGTCAGAAAGGCACGACCATCACTCACATCTAACTATGAGAGGAACCAATCCAATCATATATGTCATAAAGGCCGAGCACTCACATCCACTGGCATGATAGGACACACCATCTATCATCCATGGAAAGGCTCAACACTTACATCTACTGGCATAGCAGGACACACCATCTACTATCCATATAAAGGCATTGCACTTACATCCTCTGGCATAGCAGGACACATCATTTACTATCCAAGGAAGGGCACATCACTTATACCCTCTAGCATAGTAGGACACACCATCTACTATCCAACGAAAGGCTCATCACTTATATTTGACCATGCGAGGAACCAATCCAGCCTACATGTCGAAAGGGCTCTGCACTTACATTCAACCATGCGAGGAACCAATCCATCCTACATGTCGAGGGGGATCTCAGCCCCAAGATGAGAATTCCTAATAACTGATGAGGTGCCTTCATTCTCCCAAAGAATGGAATTCAGCACTTATATCTGATCATGTGCGAACACATCCCTCAATCACATCAGAATAGCCCTACACTTATATTTGATCATGTGAGAACACATCTCATAGTCATATCAAAATGGCCCTCATCCCTAGGTTGAGTATTCCTGGTAATTGACCAGGTGCCTCCATTCATAGAATGGCATTCAACACTTATATTGATCATGTAGGAACCAATCCTACAGTCACATCAGAATGCCTTAGCACTCATATCTGACATGGAAGGGACCAATCCTCTCACCATGACAGAATGGATCAGCCCTTACATCTGACCATGGAAAGAACCAATCCTCTCACCATGTCAGAATGGCTCACGGACTCATCACTTCCCCTGGGAGGGAACCTCGATTTGGAGAACACTAATCTTCTCCCTGAAGTGCTCAAACTTCACTCTATCCAATAGCTTCATCAACACATCAGCTATATGTTCATCCATCACAACATACTAGAGCTTCACTGCTCCTATCTGAACCATATCCCTGATATAGCGATATTTTATCTTGATATGATTTGAACTTTCATGAAACACCGAGTTCCCAGACCACTTCACACAACTCTGTTTTTCACAATATATACAAGTAGCATCCAATTGGAGATCAAATTAATCAGACAGTAGCTTCCTCAACCATACTACCTCATAACTAGCTAAACGAGCTACGACATACTCTACTTCAGCTATACTCAGTGCAACACAGGACTTCTTCCTGCTAAACCAAGATATCACACCTGATCCCATACTGAAGCAACATCCTGAAGTGCTCTTCCTGTCGATGGCACTGCCTTCCCAATCTGAATCAACATAACCATTCAAGTTAATCTTTTGATTCGCCTCATACATGTCTCGAATCTATTAGGAATTGGCTCAAGGTGTTCATAGCAAAGCAAATATCTGGTCTCGTATTCGTCAGGTACATCAAGGAACTAATCATCTGACGATACATCATAGCATCAACTACTTCTGATGAAGCATCACTCAATAGCTTCAGGTTCGATGCCATAGGTGTGGTTATGGCCTTGTAGTCCATCATCTGAAACCTCTTCAGGATCTCTACTGCATACTTCCCTTTTTCAAGGAATATTCCATCCGCATTCTGCCACACCTCCATGCCTAGAAAATAGTGCATCATACCCAAGTCTTTCATTTCAAACTTGGTAGCAAGCTTCCTCTTCGTATCAGTAATCAACTCATCCATACCTTTTACAAACAAATCATCTACATATAGTAGGAGTATCACTGGATTACCTTCTTCAACCTTGTAGTAAGGGTTTGAATCTGCATTACTTTTAGTAAATCCCAAACTGGATAGAAATCCATCAGTTCTTTTTTACCATGTCCTGGGTGCCTATTTCAAATAGTACAGGGATTTCTTCAATCTACACACATGATACTCCCTATCATGTGTCTCAAAACCGAGTGGCTACTCCACATATACTTCCTCTTCCACTACACCATTCAAGAAGGTAGTCTTGACATCCATCTAGTGTATCTTCCACTTCATTACTACATCAAGAGCAAGTACTAATCTGATGGAAGTGTATTTGGCTACAGGTGAAAAATTTTCTTCATAATCTATTCCTTCTTTCTGGGAGAATCCACGAGCCACAATTATGTTTCTCTATGCTTCCATCTACAACATTCTTTATCTTGTAGATCCATTTGGAAGTTACAATAGACTTCCCCTCTGGTCTTGCGACAACATCCCAAGCATAATTATTCATGATCAATTGATACTCCTCGATCATAGAATTCTTCCATTCTTCCTTCTCTTCCGCTTCTTCATAGTTGGAAGGTTCTTTATCAATAATGTCACATAGTAGGGCTACATAACCGGAGCAGGACCTAGTTCTCTTTTTTCCTCTATGTCTTTCTTCTCAAGTCCCATATCTTTCTGCACCTTCGACAACTTCTTGTACCCAGGCAGGTTTCCTCTTATGAGGATTCTTCTTCTGAATTGGATTGATAGATTCTTGAGGTTCTTATAATTCTCTATCTTCTTCTTGAATTTCTTCATTCATGGTTGTATCATGAATTTTGGGTACTTCTGTTTCTTCAGGTTCTTCAGTAGGTCTCTTTCTGGAGTTAATGTAAGCTGAATCTTGGTCAAATGTTACATCTCTGCTGATGTTGATCTTCTTGAATCCTGGGAAGTATATTCTGTAAGCCTTTGATCTTTCAGAGTATCCCACAAATATACTCTTCCTTCTTGAAGGATCTAACTTCGTCTTCTTTTCTTTCAGAATGTGTATTTATACATGACAGCTGAATATTCTAAGATGGATGACTTCTGGTTTCTTTCCAGAAAATACTTCTTCAGGTGTCTTGTTCTTGAGTACTCTATGTGGAGTACGGTTTTGTACATACACCTTTGTTGTGGCAGCTTCTGCCCATAGATGCATGGGAAGGTCTTGATCATGAATCCTGGCCCTTGCAGCTTCCATGATCGTTCTATTCTTCCTTTTTGCAACCCCATTCTATTGTGGATTATATGGAGTGGATAACTCCCTCTTAATCCATGAGTCTTTGTATAACTCTATGAATTCATTTGATGTGAAATCTTCGCCATTATTTGATCAAAAGGTCTTGATCTTATTTTCTATGTGGTTCTCGATCAAGGCTTTGAATTCCTTGAACTTGTCGAATACTTCATCTTTGTTCTTCATAAAGTATATCCATGTCTTCCTAGAAAAATCATCAATAAAAGAAACATAGTATACATACCCACTTAATGAATCGGATGACATTGGACCGCATAAATCATAGTGGATGATTTCCAATATTCATTTTTCCTTGCTCTCGCTACTTGGAAATATCTTCTTTGTGTTCTTCCCTTTTGCACATCCTTTGCAGACATCGTCATGTTTTGTCTATATTTCTGGAAGACCTTCAACAGCTTTTCTTGCAAGTGGTAGTGCTATGTAATGCACATGCGTAAGCCTTCTATGAAAAAGTTCATTTGGTTCCACTGAGTCATGAACCAAATCTTTTTCTAATTGGCCCTTCAATTTGTATAGACCTCCTTATTGTTCCCCAATCACTACTGCATCATCAATAGTCTTTCCCTTTGGCCACATGACAACTTGGCCATCTACAAATGCAACCCTCATTCCTTTTGCATCCAATGCAGATATGGAGAGGAGGTTCTTATTTAGTCCTGGTACAAACAATACATCTTTCATCTTCATAGACTTTCCAGAGTCTAGCTTATATGAGGATTCACCACTACCTTTTATTGGATACTAGTAGTCATCTCCAAGTTTCACCTTGTGAGGTGATTCATGTTCATATAGTTTCACAAAGGATTCCTTGAATCCCATCATATGTTTGGAAGCACCATTGTCTATAAGCCAATCATTTCTTCCATGTGTGATAGTTCCCGTGAGAGTGGAAATCAGAACATATTCTTCATCATTTGAAGAATCATCACTTTCTTGTCTGGTTCTCTTTGTGGAAGGTTCATCATCCTCTATAGCATGAGCATGGTGTCTTCTCTTGTTTCCCTTCTTCTTGTGAGAGATATTTTTTTTTCTAGGACAATCTCTTGCAGAGTGTCCTATTTCATCACATGTATAACATCTAAGTTTAGATGAATCTTTTCTAGTGTTATTTTTCTAGTGGAAGTGCTAACCTCTAGAATGATGCAAGCTTCTTCTACTTTTCTTGGAGTTTACTGTAAGAGCTTGATATTCATTTCCCATCTTTTCTTCTCAGGTTTCTATCTGAGCTTCTTCTTGTGATAATTCCTCCCACAGTCTACTAAAATTGACTAACTTCTTTCTGGCACAGATCCCTTGAATAAAAGAATCCCATAATCTAGGGAGACCATTCAAGGTGGTCATCACAATTTCTACATTCTCCACTTCTTCATCTACTGCTTCCAATTGTTTCTTGATCTGAGAGACTCTTGAAAAATAAGATTGGATGGTTTCTGCAATCTAGATCTTTACATTCTTCAATTGGTTTCTTAGAGTCATCTTCTAGTTTATGTTCTTTCCTTCAAACAGTTTGGTCAAGGCATCAAACATAGCTTTAGGTGTCTATTGGGAGGACACCTATGGTATGAGGTGATCCTTTATTGAATCAGCAATAATACTCTTAGCCATGACCAATTTCTTCTTGTGTAAGGCCTTAGCCTCATCTCCCTCTGGAACTAGAAGCTCTTCATTGATGTAAGAGTCCAACTCATTTTCTTCTAGGACCAGGCATATCCTATACTTCCAAGCTTGAAAGTTATCAGCTCCCTCAAGATTTTCATCAATATTGGTATGATGAGACATCTTAACTAAGAACCTCAAATGAAAATACAAAATATTTAGATCTTACCAAGTCAAGATGTCAGAACTGGATCTGGAGCTGGATTTCTGCAGAGCTGGTTCAGGAGCAGATTAGGGTTTGAATTTCCCGGAGTTCTTCCCAACCAAATTTTTTTATCTTGATCTCTAAACTTTGATTTTGAGGAGTATATCAATACAGGCCTAAGCTCACTCAAAAATTACACTTTTGTGGAAATCCCTAATTTTCGGCAGCAGTGTCAGGTCAAAAACTGAAAATGCTCAGAATCTGATTTTTCTTCGACAGAAAGATGCGCCCTGGAGAGGAGAATCAACCCAACCTTATTTTGCTGAAAATCTATGGAGAGAGATCCAAAAAGTAGGAATCCCTAGTTTCCGTAGCTACATAGTGTCTTCTTCTCAGGTTAGCTCTAATAGCACATTATATTTTTAACATTTAATCTAGCATTATCTTAGGATCTTTAACTAAGAGAATAACAAGCAGAGAAATCAAACACATGATACACTAAACACAAATATTTTCCTCAGGGAAACCATAAAGGATAAAACCCCACAACTTCCTCAGAGATAGAATCAGCAACAAAATAATAGCCCCAAAAACAGTAAGATGATCTCCTCATAGTAGTAGTCTCTCTCTCTCTCTTATCCCAGCTACTTCTTCTCTCTCAGCTATGTGCTACAACTGAGTGTGAGTGAGTGTGTGATAAATAGAGTGGCTCACTCTCTATTTATACTAATTCCCAACTTTCCAATAACTCATTAAGGCTTACTTCTCTAGGAGATTCTAATAACCCTAGTGCCCCACAACTGCAGGGACTTTAACCCTTGATCAATAGGAAGGTTACCCACAATGACTTTACATGACTTGTTTACATTATAAAATCTCCTGATGGGAACATCGGGGCATGACATGACTCAATTACATTATAGATACTTCCCAGAATAAACATCGGGATACAATACATAAAATATACAAGTGCATACATTCCGAAGTTACAAATACATCAACAAAAACGACATTGTCAAAGAATTTAATAAGATATTAGAGAATGCATTGATGAAGATATGTAATATTAGAGGGATGAATCGGATCAAAAGAAACCTACGGTATTATGGGATTATTACATAACCCATAAGACGTTGATGGGATAGACTCCATTCAGATTGGTTTATGGGCAGGTGGTTTTCATTCCATTAGAATATATTGTACCTAGTATTAGAATTGTTTCCATCACTAAATGAGAGATGTTGGTGCAATAAAAGAAATATTGTCGTAGCTGGTACAATAGTAATAAGATCAATCTATCACATGATTTCATTAGCATGTTGAGAAGGAGTGACAAAATGATTGGCATGACCTCCATATTTAGTGCAAGCAGTTTTAGGTTGGTGATTTTGTTCTCCTATATGATAGTAAATTTTTGAAGCATATTGAAAATATTCAAACGTGATGGGTGGGACCACATTTTGTCATAAATATCATCGATGGGGGTGAGGTATGATTCTAGAAGTTAGATGGTACACTCTTGAAATGGTTAGTGAATGGAAGTTGACTACAACCCTATCAAGATAGTTGTACTTCACTCGACTTAAAAGATAAGTGTAAAAAAAATTATTATTGTATATACAAATTTTGTCGTAACTCAAGATGTGTTACAAGTATATATTTTTATCATGGACTATATGAAATTCACACAAGAGAAATGTTGTCATGGACTATATGTCTGTCACAAGATGAACTTCTGTCACAAGTGATAGTTGGCAGGAAGTTAAGTTGCGATAACATGATATTTAGTTACCATGATGTTTGGTCATATATGCCTATAATGCATAATAATTACCTGTTGTCATGATTAATGAAGTGAAGGTACGTTTGGAGATTTATTGGAAATATGGAAAAGAATGCCCCATGTGAAATAAATTTCCTCCACCATTTCCATTTATTGCAAACCCATGTGATGGACCGACTTCTTGCATGAGTAAACCTATTACATCTTCATGTAGAAGTATGTTCATTCATTTTTATCCCATTGAATAATTTATTGAGTTGAGCTATCTCTCTACAACCCATTTGAATCCAAATCCATTTGATTGATTATTGTAATTCCTATATCAATCACTAGCACCGTTCAAGGATATGACATGGAGGTTCCCTCTCCCACGCCCATTGTTGAAGAAGCTCCAGAAGTGGTGTCATGACTAGTGTCAGTTATTCTATAAAGAAATAAGCGAAATGGTCATGAAAATGTTCTTAAACAAATATTAAAGGCTACCCACACTACCAAATTATTAGGATTTGGGCCAGTGACCTTGTTTCCTGGATACATTCCCCTGAAGAAAGATGATGCTCCTAGAGTAACTATTAGCACGAATTCCAAGTATCCGTTGGTCAATCCATCCATCCAAAAAGGAATCCATGTTATAGAAGACATAATGCTGAATATAAAGAAGATGGGATTCGTAGCCCCTTTCACATGGAAGTTTCCTGAACTTGCCATGTCCCGGTACACGACCTCTGTGAGAAGAAATGAAGCCAAAGAAAGAGAAGAGGAAAGAAAGGGATACATAAGAAAATTAGGAACTTGATGAAGATGATTATGAGTTGTTGCAGTAGGCCAATGTTATTGGATCCACCATCCAAAATCTAGTTGCATTAATTTAAGCTTCTAAAGAAACCTGGAAGGATTGTTGATATCCAGGAGGAAAAAAGAGGCTTCTCTAACAAGGATGACAAGGAAGAAGGTGTTCGAACAGGTTCCATTGCTGAAGAAAAATTGAAGCATAGCTTCTTTGGCGATGATGAAACAATTGTTGTTTTTATTTCATGGAGGCTGTTGTTGGTTGGATCGATGAATTTCACTAGACATCGACCTGATAGATTCAATCATTGGGATTCCTCTTGCAAGGGTCGGCCATCGCCATTCTTTGGCTAAAAGGAGAAGGACCCGAACCTATTCAACCGAATGAAGGAGAAATATGACCTAACCAGGCATAAGAGAGGATTCTCCATTGCCTCTATCAATGACACTATTGTTCGATTTGCAGCGAAAATATTATCCAGAAAGCTTCTTAGGAAGATGGGACTGAACCAGTGTACTGTTGGAACTATCATTGTAGAAGAACAATTTGTTGTGGGTGTCTAGATGAAATGGTTGACCTATCTGTTGAATGAGTTGTTAGAATATGCCATTGATTCTTAGGAGAAAGGTAATCCCTTTACGTTTCCGTGGATGTTAATTTTGACATCAATTGTTGCATGGGTCAAGTCGTCGAAATACCATGGGGTGTACGTTCCTATTCCATGTAGAGGGGAATGATACTAAACCTATGGTATGTGAAAGTTAATCTGTGTCAATAGAAGGACAATAAAATTGAATTTTACATACATCATGATGCACTAAGGCATCACATTGGGAACCAAGCAACGACTACTCTGGATACTTTCCGTCAGTTTTGAAATATTATAATATTTTGGATGGGGATCACCACATCTATCTGTAGCCACGATAAGACCCCAAGAACCAATGTTTTGACACTAAGTTTTGACTAAACAATGAAGACATTAAAAGAATTGTTTGGGACTTTCCCAAAGAGTGGAGACAACCTGTTGCACATGATAAACTATCTGCTAAAATTGACTCGCAACAAAATGGAACGTTGAGAAATAAGGGAGGAGATCAACTAGTATAATAAATCCCATGAAGCTCCCCCTATGAAAGAAAAGAAGAATTTAGCACAACCTTGAAGGACCCAGAACTGGGTGAAATGTGCAAAACATTTAAAGAATCGAAGAAGAGTCAAAATAAATAGAAGGATGATAAAATAGTTGGAGCTTGTTGCTTTACCAATGATGACTACAACCTCATTACCGATCAAATGGAGGAAGTTTCCAATGAGACTTGTAAGAGGATGGAAGAGAGGAATACCGACTTGGTAGGAGGCATTATGGATTTACTACAGACTCTCTATGTCACAGTAAAAGAAGTTAGAGTAGTGGTCATGTGGGAATCGTTCCATAATGAGTCGGAATAAGAAGCTGACCCTTCTAAGGATCGACCTATTGAGGTAACCTAGACACCCGATCATAGAAAGATCCAAATGTATCCTTGGGCACTTGATTTGGGAATGATAGAGCATAATTCTATGATCAAAGACATTGGTCATATAGGTGTTTATTTTTCTGTAATTCCTATGTATCTAGTACATATTATTCAACAAGATGTAGTAGATGAATTGAAGGAAAGAGAGCATGTGGTGTTTGAGAAGCTCAAACATTCAAAAAATACTGTTGCATCACTAAAAAAAAAGTGAATGAGATGGCGCAAAAATCAAAGAGATGGAAGTACGACAATAAAATATTGTAGCAAGTTGTTGTGCTCATGTGCCATTATTTTTCTAAAGAGGAAATTAGAACTAAAATTATCCCAAAGGACAAAGTTTTTCAACTTGGGATGGTAGTTGTCAACCTCCGCCAATGAATTACAAGGATAGAAACATAGTTGGCTCATAGTACACCCCTTGAGGTACTGGAATCATGAAAAAAGCTATTAATTGAAAATGTGCAAAAGATTCAAGAGGTCGAGGCACTTTGTGCCAAAGCATATGCGTAGGTTTCTCAATCATGAGAATCCTTAATGGATGATGCATATTTGGAGCAAATTACAGAGCATATTCATACCACATAAGTGAATATGAATGAGCTAAGAATTGAGCTGAATAAATTTCAACTAGTTGAGAAGATGGGAAAGGATGTTGAATTCAAAACATTACAAAAACAGGTTGTTAAACTGCGGACACAATAACAAAGACAAACAAAATGTGTCGCGAAGCTCCAAGATGAAGAAGACCAAGTTATAGGAACCGTCCACCAAATCTATGAGCAAGTGTGATAGGTACTGGGAGTGACAAGAGTAAGTTCGGAACATATAAGTTCTAAACTTATCGAACAAATGCAGAAAGTTAAGGAAGATCTGCAAATAGAAGAAGAAGGCGTGAAGAAGACCTATCAGAATTTTTAGAGTAAACTCGATGTGACAAAATTTTCTATCAAAATTAGTTTAGGACAATCCATAAGTGATGTTTGGGGCCTATTGGCCCCAGGAAAATGCATACTAGTTTTTGTCAGAATTGTGAAGAATCAAGTCACAAGGAAGAAACAAAAAAGGAGAAGAGTAAGTCAAATACGAGAATTCGACATGTTCTAAGGAAACAATAAATGTAACAATTAATTAAATTAGACTAATAGTCTATTTTTGGGACTGGGCATGATTGTAAATTGGGTTGTTAGCACCTTTATTAATGTAACATGATTCATTGGGGTAGTTAGAAAAACCAGTCGATACTCAGTTGAAAACCAATCAATGATTGGAATAAGAATTGTAAGATGTACATTGGGTAAATCCATAAGCTATGTGTGGATGGAATTCACAAAGGGAAATATCGACATAGAGGTCGATAGAAAGAATAAAGAAAGCAAGAGAAATACAAAGAAAACCCATACATTTTAAAGAAGATTATGGGAGAAGTCTAAAAGCTCTATGTGCAGAGCAAAAGCGTTCCAAATACTACTCATGCCATATGAAGAGCACTTTTTTGGATTTCCCCATATGGATTCCCATGTTAAATATCCGTGTCTTTGATGTTTGTATGTATTGTGTATGAATATTTATGAGTTGGATACACTTATATTATGGCTTGTCGACAATAACTATGGGTTATATATGTAAGCTTTATATATCTTGCATGGGCTAATGGTTATGTATATTCATTTATGTTGTGAATGAGTCAAAGGTTTGACCTTTTTTATTGATGTGTCGACGGTAACCCATCCCTTTTTTTTGTCGAATGACTTGTTACTTTTTAGAATAATAAATACTGTTCCATAACTACATAAGCTTGGTTTTGGAAGTCCCCATAGATATCTCAAGTGAGACCTCTCTTGTGTCAGAGGTGTTGCCAATAGAGTTACACTCTATTGGGCCAATATCTTGGGAATTGTTTTTATGAACAAGAAATCTCAACTTGGGTTAGTGGATTCGATGCCAACAAATATGTATGTAAAATGTTAGCGTCTAATCTATCATAATCCATTGAAAATTTATAAAGGACATATACCCATGGAAATCAATACAAATTTTTGCGCATGAATTTGGATGAGAAAATAATATTTATATCAATTCAAAAACATAAGTACAAACTGACAACCCCTCTCGGTAGCTCATCAAAATTGATAAACTAAGTTCCTCCAATTGGGCCTCCACCACTCCAATCCTCCATGCAAAGGAAAGATCACAAATACAATGGAGAGCTTAGGAGATGAACATAAATGGTTCAATCAACAAGGATAAAGGATGCATATTCAAGGAAATGGGGAAAATTTTTGCTATAGTTTCCTTACTCTCAAAGTTTCTCCTCCTCCAATGTTTCACAATTGATAAATATATAGCCCTCAAATGGGAAAAACAGGGTCGAATTGGAGAGTTTTCCAAAATATGGAAGGTTAAGGATATTAACCAGAGGGACTTGACATGGAAAAATAAAAATTGTTTTACTTTGAGCACAAAATCCGATATAGATGGGTCATAATGGAGCAAGATGCGTATATGCAAGTTGCATAACTATTCACCCATGTGTATCAACAAAACTAGGTTTTTAAGGGTTTCATGGAAGGATCAAGAATATCCTAAGTAAGGGGGATGTAATGAGTCTACATAGGAGCAAGGATAGGCCATTAAGGCATGATGCATAAGGTGTGTAAAATCATGTTATAACAAAAATTTCAATACCTAAATCACAAATTACAAAACAAAAATTACATGAATGAAATTATAACACTGAACTTTGTATGGTTTGGTCATCGTTAACATATTGATCCACTCTTGAATTTCCATAAAATCCACTCTTTCTCAACCACGATTTTGATCTTAACACTTTGATCCATTTAAGACACAACTGCTTCTCACCATCAATGATGCACTTGCACAAATATAGCTTGTAACTCTTGATCTTGGTTTCAGAAGACCCAACAACATATAACATATATAGGAACAACCAAACTAGTGACCAACTTGTGGTAAGGCCAGGGATTCTGCGTCATACAATTTTCCAAACAAACTGATGATGCAAAATATATACACATACAAAATATTACAAATTTCAATAATCAACCAATAAAATGTGTCCACTTTCACACCCTAGACTAGACCTAAACACCTATTGATAATCCTCATAGAAATATACTGCATGAAAATGCCCAAAAGGATTGGGTCATGACTCTTCCACATCTCCATGGTATATACTATGGACTTAAGTCCCCAACCCTCCGACCGATGAAGAGGATGCTACCAAACCATCAAAAACCTTCAAGCAAATAGCCCCATTAACATGAATCACTGCTTTAACAAACTATGAAACCTAATTGTTTAATGGCTTGGATAGACCATCTGATAAACCAAACTATAGGTTGGCTTGACTGTGTGTGATATGATCTCATTGTGTGTGAGTATGTTGTTCACTAGTTCCTTGTGGAAATCATGCCCAACTCGGGGCTGGTAGTGGTGTTGATAGATTAATGAACACACTGGCCTATGGTTGGGTGGAATGTTGCAGCGACATAGCTAGTTGTGAGATAGCTTCATATTCAAGATGAGTAGTCTTTGTTATGTTAGTTATGCTATGTATTTTCTTATGGATGAATTGAATATGATGAATTATTTATAATGAATTCAGTAGAGGTTACTATTGTTTAATGTCCTGCATTTGTATCTGTATATGCCTTGTACATTTCATTGCATTATGCTTATGATGATGGAGGCTAGAAGCCTGGTTACAGAGTTGGTATGCACCCAACTTAAGTCTTTCTGCAGCTCAGAATCCTCCTACTAAAGGAAGAAGGTGGGAGGTGGAAGAGAGAAGTTGGAAACAAATAAGAATGCGGGTTTTACAATTTTCGAGATCCGCTTGTAGAAGATAGAGGGAGGAATGTGGAAAACAAGGAAAATGACAATGCATAATGTTGGTTATCTGCACCCCGGGATCCACCTACAGATGGAGGAAGGCCAAAGCAAAAAAAGAACCAAAAATTCTATGGAAAAGGTTGAACTCCACATTACAAAGTCAGAATTTGGAAAGCGGAAGGTTGAAAGTCGGAAAGCGGGAAACCAATGGGAAATGTAGTCATTTTGTACATTTCTGCATTCCAAGGATGGAAGATGGAAAGCAGAATTGCAAAAGGTAGAATATGGAGAATTCACTCTGTCAAACTTTGGAGTTTCCAATTCTTGAGTTCTACAAGCGGAAGACAGAAGGAAGAAGAGTGGTTAAATGTTTCCGTCGAATGTTAAATTCTGATTCCCGAGTTCTGCAAGAGGAAGGAAAAAGGGTGGAAGGTGGAAGGATGAAGAGTGGTTAAGTATTTTAGATGAACCTAATGTTTTTAATTCCCTATTTCTGCAAGCCAAAGTCAGAAGGGTGGAAGACAAAAGGTGGAGTGCCGAAAGGACAGATTCATCGCTGAAAATGTTCTCCAATTAGAGAATGGATCTGTCAAGGGAGGAACGACTGTTACAGTGGTTTTTAATCTTGGGAATGAATGTTGAAAGATGTTACATGATCCATGACTATGTTAAAAATAAATAAATGACAATTTTTAAATTCTTCTGCATATTAGTCAGGTGTATGGGCACAAGGTACATGTACAGAAAGGTACCAGAGAGATGTAAGTCATGTCCTATGAGCTAGGTGAGCTATGGGTACATGCCATTGTGGTATCAGAGATAATGGTTACAACTTTGGTCCTGGATGGGCCAAGTGAATATTTTTTTACAGCTATTGGATGCAACATTGCAGCTAACCATGGTATCTAAATTTTGAAATTATTATGCAGCTAAAAATGATGTTTTTTAAACACATTTTGCAAAGTCATGGCGCAGATTGGAAAGTTGGTTTTGGCATGCCAATGGGAACCTATGGTATGAATGATGCACAAGATCCCTATCAGCATGAGGAAGATTCCATGGGTGAAAACATTCTAGTTGGAAATGATGAGACAGAGTCTAATAGAAGAAGATATCAAGATACTTTGCCAAATATTGCAGAAACCATGAGAAGCCGAAGGGTGGAGATGCAAAGTTACAGATAATATAATGAAAGAATAATTAAAGCTGAGGAAGAGCAGAATCATTTGAATGCATCAATGTCACACAGTTTGACAAACATCCAAAGGAGTATGAACTCTGATCATTGGGCAGTAAATCCAGAAGGAAGTAACAGTAGTGCCGAAAGAAGAAAAATATCTTCTAGTGGAATATCTAAATATGAACGATCCACTAGGGGTTCAAGCTCTTCTTCTCATGGGAATAAGAGAAAGATGCATTAAAATAATATTTCATGTGATGAATTCAAGAAGGACAAGCCTCCTACCTTTGATGGTGCGGTAAAGAATAGTCAAGAAGTTGCAGCTTGGTTTCTTGGGATGAGAAAATTATTCCCAAGTCCAAGACTACTCTAGAAATATGAAGGCTAGGGTAACCATAATCAACTTGATTGGAAGAGCATCCATATGGTGGGAGAACTTCAGGAACTTGAAGAAAATCAATGAAAGGAAGATTGTGTGGAAGTAGTTCCAGAAATATTTCAGGAAGAAGTAACTCTCTGACAAGTACTATCATGACAAGATTAAAGATTTCCATGAGATGAAGTTGGGGCGGTTGACCATGGAATAATATGCAAACAAATTCTTGGAGTTGATGAGGTATGTCAGGTACATCAGGGATGATAAAGTGAAAATCCAACTATTTTTGAGTGGGATACCTCAGTCTTACAAAGACATGATTGATTTTGACAAACCCAAAACTCTAGAAGAGGCTATTAGGAAGGATAAGTATTGCTATGATTAGAACAAAGGAAAACCTGATATCCATAAGGAATGGAAGGACAAGAAGAAGGAAAATTTTGACCAAAGGAAGAAAGGTTTCAAACCTTCTCATTTTCGAAATCAGCAAAGGAAGCAATCACAAGTTGTGACTAAGCCAACCAAAGTGATGGATGAAAGGACAAGAGATCCCAGAGAGATTAGAGAACCACATTAGTGTTGGGGATGTGGAGGAGACCACTTGCTTAGGAACTGTCCACATCAGAATGGGAATGTAATTGAACTTCACAACATTCAAGAAGTAGAAACTACGGGTCAAGTAGCAAGGATGTCCCTAGAATTTATGCAGCACTAGAGGATTGTCACGAAGATCATTAGTCAACTATGGTTGAAGTTGAAGGTAATATTTTTGAGCAATATATTTTTGTTTTGATTGACCCTAGTTCTACTCACAATTATATCACTCCTAGAGTTGTTGAGATTTGTGCTTTCAAGAAGTTAAAGCATAGAAAATCATGGTTAGTTCAACTAGACACTGGAACCAAAAAGAAAGTTAGTGAAGTGGTAGAGAAATGTCCATTTTTCAAGGATGGGTCAATCACTTATGAGAACTTGAATTTTCTACCACTTGGTACCTATGATATTCTCATTGGAATGGATTGGTTAGAAGCACAAAGAGTCAAGATTGACTATTATAACAAGACTTTTGAATGCATAGATGAAGAAGGAAACCTAAGGGTTGTAAAGAGGCATTCAAAAGATGATTTCTGTTAGGTAGATTTCAGCAATGCAGCTGAAGAAATCATGTAGGAAAGGTTGCAGACTGTATGCATCCCATGTTTTAGAGGCAGCAGAGAATGAAAATACTAGGTTGTAGGACTTTCATGTACTATAGGAATTTAGGGATGTTTTTCCTAATGAGATTCTAGGGCTTCCTCCAAAGAGAGACATTGATTTCACATCTGACCTTGTTCCTAGAGCAACACTAGTGTCCAAGAAACCCTACAAAATGAGCACACCAAAACTGCTAGAGATGAATACGTAGCTGCAAGAGCTGTTGGAAAAGAAGTATATCAGACCAAGTGTGTCCCCTTGGGGAGCACCAGTTCTGTTTGTGAAAAATAAAGATGGTACACTCAGGTTGTGTATTTATTATAGATAGGTGAATAAAGTCACTGTGAAAAATAAATACCCTTTACCTCAAATTGATGACCTCTTTGATCAAATGAGAGGAGGAAAGGTGTTTTTCAAGATTTACTTGAGGTATGGTTACCATCAGGTAAGGATCAAGTATGAATATATTCTTAAGACAACCTTCAGAACAAGGTATCGACATTATGAATCTGTAGTGGTTCCATTTGGTCTCACAAATGCATCGACTACATTTATGCGTCTCATGAATAGTGTTTTCGGCAAGTATGTGGACAAGCTTGTTCATGTCTTCCTTGATGACATTCTTATATATTCTAAGAGTGAGGAAGAGAATGAAGAACATATAATAATGGAATTGCAATTGTTAAGGGAGCATAAGTTGTATGAAAAGTTGAGCAAGTGTGAATTCTATAAATATAGAATTCATTATTCGGGTCACATCATCTCAGAGGAAGGAATATCCATGGACCCTGAAAATATTGAAGCCATTATGAATTGGCGAACCCTAAGAAATGTGAAAGATGTAAGATCCTTTATGTGACTTGCAGCATAATATAGGAGGTTCATTGAAGGATTTTTGAAGGTTTCACATTCAATCACTTCTTTGCAAAAGAAGGGGATAAAGCTTGAATGGATACCAAGATGTGAAGAAAGCTTCCAGCAGTTGAAGAATCTCCTTACAAGTGCACCAATTCTAAAAGTTGCATACGCAAAAAATATTTTTTGGTGTGTACTGATGCATGTAATCAAGGAATTGGAGGATTTCTTATGCAAGAAAAACATGTGCTATGCTATGAGTCAATAAAGTTGAAGTATCATGATAAAAACTATGCTACTCATGATTTGGAACTTGCATTCATAGTACATGCTCTCAATATGTGGAGACATTACTTAATGGGTAGGAAATTTGAGCTAATGACAGACCATTGTGGTCAGAAGTACTTGTTTGATCAGCCAACTCTAAATGCTAGGCAAGCTAGATGGTTGGAATTTTTATGTGAGTTTGATTTTGAAATCAAACACATAAAAGGAAAGGAAAATAAAGAGGTTGATGCACTCAACATGAAGGTACTAAATGCATGTGGCATCTCTTAGTATTTTCCAATCATATTTGAGACAACAAATTGTTAATCATACTACTCAATATTTACTTAAGTAGCTTCACAGTTAGATAAAAGACATTTCTTGCTTAACCCTTAACTGGAAATTCACAGCGAAGTTAATATTAACAGTTATCTTACTTTATCAATTATCTACTTATCATTGCATAAAATAAAACCATAACAGAAACAACACAAAAGAAGCACAACACAAGATATAACGTGGTTCACCCCCAGTGTAGGGGCTACGTCCACAAAACTACGCTTTTATTCCACTTCCTCAAAACAACAGTCTGATCTGCACACTCAGCAGCAGATCCGCCCTTCGAATCTAACTACGCACTTAGCTGCAGTTCATTTCTTACAATCTCTAAGCTGGGCACTTAGCTGCAGTTCCTTTCCTTACAAAACCCTCTGCGCACACAGCTACAGAGGTCGTCCACGCACACAGCTGGGAATTGACCTTAAAACCCAAAAATAGATCTATCTTCTTCACATCAGATGATCCTCATTTCATTAGATGATCTTGACATATTTACATGAGTGCCTATTTATACAAGTGCACTATTACAAAATCATGGGCTTACACCCGAATTTTATGGACAATTACAAAAAAGAGGGCTTTGACTCAACCCTGACACCCCTAAGACAATTTTGAGTCATAACTCTACTTACAAGCTTCCACAAAAACCGTGGAGTTACCAAAATTAGTGACTGTTAAGGCATGTTCCCCAATAGACCCCTAAGACTCACCAGTGTCTCATCCTGGGACACTCAGCTGCTTGTCTGGTGGTAGAATGTTATCCTCGGCTGCTTGCTCCTTCTTTACATACTCTGTTAGGCTCTGTATCTATCTGCATCTCTGTAACCATTAGCTTTAATTTTCCTTCCCTCCTACTTTTTTATATGCCTGTCATCATCTTCATCCTTTCTGCTACTTCTACCACAGCCGCAGCTTGCTTAATCCTTCATCCTTTCATTCTTAGCAGATTTCCGATGTTCCTTGTGCTAATGTCTCCCTTTGCAAGACTTATGATGGACATGGGAATGATTGATCCTTATAAAGATATTAGTGACTCCATCCCTCGAACTGCCTCCCATTCATGTCCTATCGAACATTTGACCATCCACAACTTTGAGTCCTTAGCAGATGAGGCTCCTATGATTGCATGCCAATGTAATTTTGCATAAGACAAACAGCATGTCTCCATTCTTCTAAGCCAGGAGGATACAACTCGGGATCCTCCAAAGTCTTCCCTAAGGGCTTGTGCCTTTCTTTGTTCTGCTTAGAGAGAACTTCTACCTTAAATTTCTTTCTGGTTGATCGTATCTGCATTGGTTTCTTCGGCGCTGGGGATGTCTCCTCGCATGGTGGATTGCTCATAAGGTTCTGTAGACCTCTCTCCCTGATCTCTCGTAACAATTCCTGGACTTCACGATCATTGGACATAGTGCTAACTATAAATTCAAAGAAATGCGCAATGCAGGAGTTGCAGGCCTGTGTGGCTTCTTATAGAATCCTGTGACAAGATCTGTCATGATGGTGTATGAATGACACCAAATCTGCTGGAGCGATGGTAAATCCTGTCCACACGGCTCTAGATTTTCCCAGGATCTCATCATTACAGGCTGTTAAGGAAATGCACGTACCAGTGCCGCCGACTCTAGTTTGTCCCATCAATCACATTTTAGGCTGTGATACACCTTTCTTCTTCAACATAACCACTAACTTCAGCTTCGCCTCAATGAGTACCTTCGACCCATCCTGACCCAAGCGGCAACCAAACTTCAACCTTCAAACTTTGACAGTCTTCAACACTTTGTAGCTTTGAGAACAGCTTCATTATAGTCTAGTACCCAATTCCAACTATTCTTGGTACTTAGACTGTCCTTCTTGCTATTACTTCTGATTAGGGGGTCCTGACTTGTCCCTGTACTTCTTTAACCTACTTCCATTCACCATGGAAAGTAAAATTTCTCCATTCAATTTAGCTAACTGGACTGCACCACTATTGGTAACTTCCTGAACTATGTATGGTCCTTTCCAATGTGTTTTGAATTTACCTGGGAACTTCATGAACTTACTGCCATACAAGAGCACAAGATCACCAATTTGGAATTGATTTTTCTTAATGTGTCTATCATGCCACTCTTTTTCTCTAGCTTTCTATACTTGCTACTGAAAACCTGCAATGAATCTATCTTCCTCTAGTTCTAGCATATTTTCCAGCCTTTCTTTCAACATGGCTGGGTCATCCATCTTTGTGAAGGCAGATATTCTAAGGCTACTAACAATGTACTCCATGGGCATAACTACTTCTTGTCCATAGACCATCCTAAAAGGTGTATGGCCTGTCAACTTCTTGCAAGTGGTTCTATAAGCCCATAGTACTGCTGGAATTCTAAGATCCCAATCATTTCTGTTAACATTGCAAACCTTCGTCAAGGCGTGCTCCAGGATCTTGTTAAAGGCTTCAACGGTTCCATTTGCTTGAGGATGGTAGGCAGTACTCTTCTGATGATATACTTGAAATTCTTCGGTCAATGCTCCAATAGTCTTATTTAGGAAATGTGATCCTTGATCACTCATAAGAAATTTAGGACACCCAAATATTGACAAGATATTATCAAAGATGAACTTCACAGCTATAGCAGTGCTACAGTTCTTGACTAGCTGAGCTTCAGCCCAACGAGTAAGGTAATTAGTTGTTGTAATAATGTATCTTGCTCCAGATTTCTTTGCAGGGGGATTGATTGGTCCTACAAAATCAATAGTCCATTTTTCAAATGCTTGTAAAGTTACCTATGGAACCGAAGGCATCTCATCCCTCCTGGATGGTTTTCCTGTCCTTTAACAGATATCACAGCTGTGGGAATACTCTCTTTCATTCTTATGAATTGTAGTCCACCACAATCCTGCTGTCAGAATATTTTGAGCTGTAGCTTTTCCTGCATAATGACCTCCTGCTATTCCCGAATGTGTCTTAGCCAAGATCAATGGCTTTTTGTGTTCTAGGACACATCTGCGCAATATTTCATCTGGTCCCATCTTATATAACTATCCTGCTATCAAGGTAAAGTCAGTTTCTCTGACCACCAGCTGCTTCTTCTTTTGTGTCATCATCTCAAGGGGTGGGAAACCTGTAGATAAGTACTGAACAATATCCTAAAAATAGTCATCAACCATCTGGATGGAAAATAACTGGGCATCAAGAAGACCTTCGTCCAAGCTAGTGGGTTCTTCTCCTGACTCAAGCCTTGACAAGTGGTCAGGCCCTAGGTTAAGTCTTATAGGATTAACTATGATATCAAAGTCATACTATTGAAATAGAATCAACCATCTGCATATCCTTCCACCTAACATGGGCTTGTTAACCAAATACTTCAAAGCAGAATGGTCAGTGAACATCTTAAAATGCGATCCTAACAGATAGTGTCGAAACTTTTGGAAGGCATAAACCATAGCTAGACCTTCTTGTTCTGTCGTAGTATAATTCTTTTCTGCTGTGGACAATTTTCTACTTGCAAAAGCAATAGGGTGATCAATATTACCTTCACCTGACTGAGCCAATACTACACCTAAAGCAATGCAAGATGCATCGACATGAACATGAAACTCCTTATTCCAGTCAGGGAATACTAGGATAGGGGAAACTACCATCTTTTCTTTCAAAATATCCAAGATTTCCTGACACTCAGGTGTCCATTCAAACTTAATATCTTTCTTCAATTGCTTTTCCATAGGGGCTGTAATCTGAGCATATCCTTTGATGAATTTCCCGTAATATCCAGTATGACCAAGAGTAGTGCGAAGTTGCTTAAAAGACTCCAGAGGTGGAAGGTTCACAATGATGGCTATCTTCGCAGGATCCACCATCAATCCTTGCTTGCACACAATGTGACCTAGCAGAATTCCAAAAGGTGCACAAAATATACACTTCTTCAGTTTCAATGAAATCTGATGCTATCTACACTTATCTAGCATAAGCCTTAAGCTAGGTATATGATCTTTTAATAAGCCAAAGATAGTCCAATCATCAAAGTAAACTTCCAAGAACTTATGAATGAATTCCTTAAATGCAGATATGACTACCCTGGAAAACATAGCAGGTGCATTCTTCAATCCAAAAGGCATAACTGTATACTGAAATGATCCCATTTCTATAGCGAATGTTGTTTTATGTTGATCCTCTAGAGCAATTCTGATCTGATGGTAACCTGAAAATCCATCAGTGAAAGAATATACTTCTTGACCTCTGACATTGTCTAAAACTCCATCTATAAAGGGAGTAGGGAACAGATCATGGAAGCAGGCATCATTCAGCTTCCTGAGATCAACATAGATTTGGATTTCTCCCTTGGTCTTCTTTTCTTGTACCACCATGGGGCTGACCCATTCTGACTCTTCGACAGGCTCAATGATTCCTGCTATGAGCATCTTATCTAGCTCCACCCTGACTTTTTCTTTATACTTAGGGCTCAGCCTATAAGGGCGCTGCTTCATAGGCTTCGCATCAGGTTTCAAAGGGATTTTCATTACTCCTATATCACCAAGGATACCTTTCATTTCTGAGAACTTCATCAGGAATAGGTCCTAATACTCATGGAGAAGTTGGGTCACTTTGCTTACCATTTCTTCATCCCAATAATCTCCAATAGTAGCATACTTAGGCATTTCTTCTGACCTAATGTTTACTTGCCTCATCTTCAAGGGCTGAGTCACTTCTGGTGCTTCAACTGCTGGTCCATGTACTTCGCAGTGTCCTTCTGACTCAAGAATGATTATGTTACGTGGGTCATCATCCTTGTCAATTGCGAGGTTATAGCATTCTACTGTATTAGCTTCTTGTTCTTTCCAATCATGTTGGTACTCAGCTATTTCTTTACCATCAAACACCTTAGTGTGGATCAGCCTAATAGCTGCGTCCAAAGTGGGACAAACTTCATTAATAGAAAATGTCAGCACAAAACTATCAACAAGACTATCCCAACTTACAGTACCCTGGCGAAGCTCCACCTCTGCATACCAATTCTTCGCGACAGGTTCCAGGGTGTGCATGAACCGATGTACCCATTCTTCATGAGGGACATGCTTCCATGCGTCATAACAATGTTCCAAATGTTCTTGAGGGCTAGTCTGACCATTAAACCTACTTCGCACCTCCTGAGGTTGATCCACGAATCTGAGGCGAAGAAGCTTTCGACAAGCTTCCCAACTCTGAATATACTTCTTATGACCATTCCAGCATCTAGCAGTTGTGGCTCTAAATACTGAATCTAGAGTTTCCATTTTCTGTGAATCTAGTACCTGCTCTGAGAATTGCAAAATAAACTCTTCGGGGTCTGTCAAGCCATCAAAAACAGGTAATACCCTTGTCTGTGAGCCAAGCCATCTAAGAGACTTGGTAATTCTTGCACACCAATGTCCATGTAGCTCATAAAGTCTATGCTGCCAATTCTCTAGGCCTTCATCTGAATCAGTCATGCAAGAACTATCACATTTCCAATCCATTATACCTTCAGTAGTAGGGTTAACATAGTCTTCCTCTTTAGCTGTGATGTTGTATATGTGGTCCAAAACATCCTGATCCTCATCTCTTACTGGATCTGTGTACCTTTCTCCTTGAGAAGGGTCCAAGGGGACTATGACTCTCAATCCTTTTCCTTCAAAAGTCATTTGTCTGTTCTTAAGATTAATTACTGTAGAATTCTCTATTTCCCATTCAATTCCTAGCAAGACTGGATAGGGTTTGCTATCATCAATTATCTCAATGAATTCAAAATCTGCTAAGGTACTGACTCCATCAATGTCTACTGGGACGCTAGAGAATATTCCTAGGGGAACAATATTTTGCTGATTGGCTAATCTCAACTGTATAAGGGACCATTCAAGGGTGGGTTTTCCCATTTGTTCCCATGTCTGCTTAGTTAAGACATTGACTTCTGATCCCAGGTCTAAAATGATATCAGTCATGTCATACTCTCCTATCTGAGCATGCAATCTCATTTCTCTTCCAGTTCTTCTAACTCTATTGACAGTTTTTTCTTTACCAGAGCTTCGCGGAGGTTCACAAGAAGCAATAAATTTCTGTAACTCATTTAAAGCATTATGATTTCGTAAGAGCTTCATACAACTCTATAAAAATTTCGACAGTGTACTTAATTTCTCTTTCGAAGATTCTTGAGGCTACGACTGCTGTTGATGTTGCTGCGCAGGAGCTACTGCTGTGCTCAGGTCAACAAAGTATTTTTTAGCTTCCATAAAGGTTTCATTTTCTCTATCCACATCGAAGGTTGGCACTTTATCTGGGGTCTTACGAACCCAAGCCTCGTCAGGATTTTTCTCCTTATGCTGCACTTGTGTCGTAGCTCCACTCCTTGTAACAACGTTAATGGATGGGACAGGTCTTTGCTCTGCAGTAATCATTTGAATATTCCGAGGAGGAGCGCTATTTCTTTCTTGTATCTTGGATATCAGCTACTAGCATTGCTCAATGACATGATCTACTGCTCGGAAATATCAACATGTCGTAGTTGGGTTCCGACAGTCTCTAGATAGATGACCTGCCTGGTTACAGTTATAGCACACAACCTGACCAAGACCTCTTCTAGGCATACCACCCCAACCACGATCTCCAAAAGCACCTCGACCTGATGTATTACCACGGTAACCATATCCATCATTGCATTGTGCATCGTTTTGTACCCTATAAGCATCATATGTTTGCTCTCGCATAAGGTCAAAACTGGGACATTCCTCTTCATTGTGACCCACTGACTTACAGAAATTACAGTAGGGATTCTTAGGGACTTGCACATATCTTTGTAGCAAATAGTAGTCTTCAAGTCGATGCTAGCCAGTTGTTCTACAAAGCTCACAATATAACACATTAGGGTTAAATGGGTTCGGTGCACCAGTATTCAGGTAATTTCTTAGCGCAGGGCATTGTTCCTTGTCATGACCTTCTATCCTACAGTATGTACACCACACCTCTTCATGAATATACTTCCCTTTTTTCATGTCACGCAGCTCAAAATCCATTTCTGCTAACTGCGCTTGAATTTGTGCTATGCAAGAATTATCTGTGACAGGAGCTGTTTCTAGTTTCATGTCAATCTCCAAAGCTTCTTGCTGATCAGCAACCTTCTGTTGCATGAGTGGCATTCTGATATGAGGTAATAAGGCTGCAATGAACCATTCTTTATGCTGCAATGGTCCAATAGTGAAACTAACCTGATCTAGCAGAACTTTGAACCTCTGATCAAAGTCCCAAACTGATTCACCTCGTCTCTGCTGAATCTCTTTCAATTCAGTTATACACTGTGATTCTGATTTAGGATTCTTAAACTCTTTAATCATTGCTGCTTTAATATCAGGCAAGACATGGTTTTGATTACTGGAAAACTTCATAAACCAAGTCAAGGCTCAGGCTCTAAAATAAGTGACCAACTGCGCTCTTCTTACATCTTGATCCAAAATGTTCTTATCTGTCTACACAGCTTCGCATAAAAACCAAAACTATTCTGGATCCTCTGATCCAGTTCCTTTGAAAACTGGGATCTTGATATCATCGGTCATATGGGCCATAGCGGACTGAGGGGGGGGAGAACTTATTGGGGTAGACTGACCTGCGACCGGAATACTCGGGCTAGGGTTACTATTAGACTACGACGGGTTCCCAGGGGTAGCAAATCTTCGCTGCGGGGTGATAGGAGGATTTCTAACAAAAGGGTTTTCTTCAGATTCAGGGTCTTCTGGCGTATACTCGGTATTTTTACCTAGGGTATAGGATTCTAGGTTTCTCTTGTATCTTTTACCATTTCGAAGAAAACCAATTTTCTCGTTGAAGTTACTTTCACTTCCAAACATAGGTTAGCAATCGGATTCTATAAGCAATATGCCCTTCTCAGCCAAGAGCATTTTAATTTGCAAACTAAATGAATTTAGGTACTTACCCCTTGGTCCTTTGAAGAACTGCCTTTCAGCTTCGCTAAAAAGAGGTACTTGTGTCAATGGCAAATTCTGTCACAAAAGCTTCAAGGGTTCGCATTGTCCAGAAATCAATTGTACGTGATATCACATTATTCACTATTTTCAATATATTAACTCTTGCTAGGGTCCAGTCAGGAAACTGATCTTCTTGGAAGTTCATCCTTCGCTCTGTCAACCTACATAACCACTGGTGCAATTCTATGTGGATACTACCAAAGAAAATTTCGTAAATATCAGCAAAAATGTACCTTTGTAAGAATTTATCTGAGCTACGATGAGGATCCTTATTTTCTTGCTCAGGAACTTTCTGATAGGTAGCTTCAACCTAATCACCTATTTATTTTACTGAGGGCCTCCAAAACATAGCCTTTTAGGTACAACGTAAATCCTTCTTGAGCAGATACTGAGTTCAACCGGCAACGGAACCAATTTGTTGGGCTATAGGGCAGACCCGGTTTTTATACCATTAACTTTGCACCAACAAACAAACCCACAGTGTTGGCCCTTTCAGCAACAACCTGCGAACAGGATGCAGTCTCACCCAAAATAGCTATGGGGTGCCGCAGAACCAGTTTTCTGCAAGCAGAAGAGGGATATTACTGTACCTTTATCCTTAACAACAAATATTTATACCAAACAGAGCTTCAATATTTACTTAAGTAGCTTCGCAGTTAGATAAAAGATGTTTCTTGCTTAACCCTTAACTGGGAATTCACAGCGAAATTAATATTAACAGTTATCTTACTTTATCAATTATCTACTTATCAATGCATAAAATAAAACCATAACAGAAACAACACAAAAGAAACACAACACAAGATATAACGTGGTTCACCCCGAGTGTAGGGGCTACGTCCACAAAACTGCGCTTTTATTTCACTTCCTCAAAACAACAGTCTGATCTGCGCACTCAGCAGCAAATCCGCCCTTCAAATCTAACTGCGCACTTAGTTGCAGTTCCTTTCTTACATTCTCTAAGTTGCACACTTAGCTGTAGTTCCTTTCCTTACAAAACCCTCTGCGCACATAGCTGCAGAGGTCATCCACGCACACAGCTGGGACTTGACCTTAAAACCCAAAAATAGATCTATCTTCTTTGCATTAGATGATCCTCATTTCATTAGATGATCTTGACATATTTACATGAGTGCCTATTTATACAAGTGCACTGTTACAAAATCATGGGCTTACACCCAAATTTTACGAAAAACTACAAAAAAAAGGGGCTTTGACTCAACCCCGACACCCCTAAGACTATTTTGAGTCACAACTCCGCTTACAAGCTTCCACAAAAACAGCGGAGTTAGCAAAATTAGTGATTGTTAAGGCGTGCGCCCCAACATTTCCATGGATTTTACTACAAGAATTCCAATGACTTGGAGACAACATGATTCCATCATGGTTGTGGTGGACAAGTTAACAAAGGCATCACATTTTGTAACAATCAAGTCCACATATAAGACTAATTCCATTGCAAAAATATTCATGAAGGATATTTTCAGATTGCATGGATTCCCTAAGGAAATAGTCTCTAACAGGGATCCCATGTTTACATCCAAGTTTTGGAAGGGTCTGTTTGCATATTTGGGTACCAGGTTGAACTTCAGAACTACCTACCATCCTAAAAATAATGGTAAGGAAGAGAGAGTGAATCAAGTGCTTGAAGACATGCTTCACATGTATGTTATGGACAAACCAACCAAGTGGGAAGATTATTTACACTTGGTAGAATTTTCCTATAATAATGGAAAGTAAGCATCCTTGGGGATGAGTCCATATGAAGCTTTGTATGGAATAAGGTGTGGGACACTAGTAACTTGAGATAATCCAGTGAACATGATTGTGCTTGTTCCATAATTTCTCAAGGAAATGAAGCAAGGGGTTGCAAATATCAGGCAGAACCTGAAACTAACCCAAGATAGACAGAAGAGCTATGCATATAAGCATAGATTGCATATAGAGTTTTGCGTTGGGGATAATATTTACCTTCGAGTCAGGGAAAGTAAGAGTTCCTTGAATCTTGGAATTTGTGTCAAGTTGTCACCTAGATACTATGGGCATTTTGAAGTGCTTGACATAATAGGGCTAGTTGCATATAGACCTGCATTTCTTGTTACCACTAGAGCTCATAATGCTTTTCATGTTTCTTTTCTTCAAAAATATGTACACGATCCTAACCATGTGATAAATTAGGATATGATCTAGGTAGAACCCAAGGGGAAGTTCCAAACCGATCCATTGTGCATCATCGATAGGAAGGTCACAGTGCTTCGGAATCGAGCCGTTAGATAGGTAAAGTTGCAATGGGAGCATTATGATCCAGATGAGGTTACATGGGAGCGGGAGGATGCCATGTGATTGGCAAATCCATTTTTGTTCGAATTTATAGAGCACTAAGGTAGTGCCATTGCAGCATTTTTGTTCAATTTTATGAAGCACTGAGGACAGTGCTAAATGAAGGGGGAGGGGAATTTAATACCTCGGTTTTGACCCCATGGTATTAAAATTGTACATGATGTATATATTGTATTTAAATCATGGCGAGGATCTCAAGGCCAAGGCCCTACCATTGATTTGGTGTTTTGTGTATAGGGGATCAAGGTTGATACATATGGTTATAGTGCTAATTCAAGAAAAACATATTTTTAAGTCATCATGTAAATATGCAATTTAATAAAAGACCACAACTAGCTATGCACTACAACATGAGAGAGATCGGGGCATGATTTCACAAGGAATATGGAGGGGAGTTAGTAAAAATCCCGAGCCAATAGGGTGAGACCAAATGTCAATGGGGGAACTCATGAAACCCCATCTACCTTTTTTTCTTCTGTCCTCAATCATTCAATTCTTCTAGAAGAATGGTTGAGGAAGTTAATTCCTATTACACTAGTAGCAATAAGGAAGGTCTTCCTACCTGCATGTGTTCTTGCATGCAAAAGACTTAAATTAGGAAACCAGATGTATTTAATTTACTTTTCCTAAGTTTTATTTGGAAAATAAATTAAAGCGATCTAAATTAAATTCAGTGAAACACTAGTTAAAGTGAAAGTGAAATTAGGGTTTTTGCTTTACCTAAAGTTATAAAAGAGAGATAAATTGGTGGAGAGGACACACACACTTATATTCTGACAGAAACAGGATTTAGAAAGGGAGATAAATTTAGACAGAGGATTTAGCTAGGAAAATGGAGGAGCGAGCAGCAGGATCACCAAGCTTCATACAGCTGGGTCATACACTCATGTGGGAGGGTGCAGAGGTTTAGCTGGCTTTTTTCCCAGTGATTATGTCGTGTAATTGCATTCCCCAGGTTTGGGTGAATTTTCAATATTATAAACACTCCATATTTTCTCATAATAAAATATATATCTAACCGTTGTACCAACTTTCCCATCTTGGGTTTTTCTAAGGGTTTCCATACCCAAAATAATAGTGTCAATATTGTGATGTTGTGATTTATTTCTAAGTTTTATATTCCAATGCGTACTGTAAAAGATATTCATGTGTGGTTATCAGTAGAGATCATTAGAGGAAATTTCAATTTAAAATGGACCTTCCAAAAATAATACAAATTCCATGTCATCATGTATTAGCCAATCAAATTGCTTTAAAATTCAAAAAGGGAGCACCTCTTAAAAAAAATTAATATAAATTTGGGGATAGGTATCATAAAAAAAAATACTTTTTTTGTTCGTATTTTTGACATATCTCCCTGTTTTTTTACTCAAATTTCAATCAAGAGAGCTTTTTGGATGCAGAATTAAATTCCGCATCCAAGGAGTACCCACTCAGCATAATTTTGACAGGCCCCACTACCTCAAAAACAAGGAATACCTGAAAAACATCATCATCGCATTTTTTCAGGTATTTCTTGTTTTTTGGGTAGCGAGGACCGTCGAAAGTATGGAAAGTGGGTACCGATTGAATGCGGAATTTAATTCTCCATCCAACAATCTCTCTTGATCGAAATTTGAGTAAAAACACAGGGAGATATGTCGAAAATACGAACAAAAAAAATAGTTTTTTCTTTTCTTCCTCCAAAATTAATAAATATTATTTTATTATTTTAACTATTATTTTATTAATTTTCCTTAGGAGGCCCATTTTGAGTTGAAATTTCCTCTAATGTATTGCATGTATTGTTTATCCCTAGTTGAATATTAAAGGAAAAATTACTTAGTATCAGAGCTCTAAAGAGCTAAAGATGAGAGTTTTGCAGCAACAATGGTAGATCAGGGGCTAATCTATTGAAGACACAAACTTAGATTGGAGATCTAAGGTTTGATAGGTAACTCTTCACAATGGCCATGCAATTGAGAGTTGAGGATAGACTCGAGGGTGCTCAAAAATTTCCTACATGGAAAGAAAGGATCACAAGGATCCTGGACGTCAGTGATGTAGAGGAGAACAGTGAATCCACGAAGGTTGCACCCACAGATATGGCATATCTAGCATATTGAAAGAAGATTGATTCCAGATCCATGCAGATTATCATGGGTGGAGTGAAGGACCATATAGTTCCTCACCTTTCTGGTAAGAAGACCGCAGCAGAGATGTGGACGGCTTTGGAGAGTCTGTACCAAAGAGAGAATGAGAACCAAAAGATGATGTTGCAAGAGAGGATGCATAACACCAAGATGGCCATGGGAGAAGGAGTGGTTACTTATCTCACAAGGCTCACATAGATGAGGGATGAGATTGGATTTGTTGGCTGTAAGACAGTGGATGATGAGCTAGTTCGAATAGCCTTCAATGGATTCTCTAAGCCATGGGACACCTTTGTCAAAGGTGATGTGGCTAGCGATAGGCTCCTTGATTAGCAGAGACTATGGGATGACTTTGTGCAGGAGGAGACCCACATGGGTCAAGGATCAGGCTCATCCAGCAGTGCCCCATAGATTGTGGATGAGGAGGCTCTAGCCCTTACATGGAAGAGAAAGGGTAACGAAAAGAGGAAGAAGGATGGTAAGAAGAAACTTGACGTGTCAAAGGTCAAGTGTTTTATCTTCCACAAGCAGGGACACTTTTCCTCCCAGTTCTTAGAAAGGAAGAAGAAGAGTAACACTCAAAAGGTTGGATCTGCCAAGGTGGATGAGTTCAACAATAACTTCGATGAAGTTTTTTTCTTGATATATTGCATTGCAAGAACCATAGGGAGCATTATATGGTACATAAACAATGGAGCATGTAGTCACATGACTGGAAAGAAGATATTCTTCAGATACTTGTAGGAGGGTGGAACAAGAATCCACATTCATTTGGGTGATAATGTGCAGTATCAGGCGTAGGGAGTTGGAATTGTTTCATTTTAGAGGGATTTTGGAAAAACCATAAGTTTTTCTGATGTGTTATATGTAATAAGACTGACCAAGAACCTTATATATGTCTCCAATATGGAGGAAACGAGATATTATGTGAAGTTCTCTGACCATAGAGTGTATATCAAGCCCAAGGGGTCAGATAGGACCTTTGATCAGGTGATTGGCAGAAGGAGTGGGAAAGTGTACAGATTACACTTTAGGCCCACAAAGGCTCTAGTCAGCAGCATCAAAAATAGTCAAGTTAATTTGTGTCATAGGAGGATGGCACACTTACAACATCGAGCACTGAATCATTTCAGATAGGCAGTCATTGGAGTTCCTTAGGTATAGGAGGAAAAGAAAAACCACTGGAAGGATTGTGCTTTGGGGAAGAACATTAGGAATCCTTTCCCATGGAGTGATCACAAGTATAAGGAGCCCTTGGACTTGGTGCATTCAGATGTATGCGGACCTATGAGTTTCCATTCATTCAGTGGTTACATTTACTGCTTAACATTCATTGATGACTTTTCTAGGAAAACCTAGATCGATTTCCTAAAGTCCAAGTTAGAGGTCTTTGAGAGGTTCTGAGAGTTCAATACTCTTGTGGAGAACCAAATAGGAAAGAATATTTGGGTGTTGAGAACAGACAATGGGGGTGAGTACACCTCCAATGAGGTCAAGGAGTATTGTTTGGCAGAGGGTATCAAGAAGGAGCACATTGTTCCCCATACCCCACAGCAGAATGGAGTTGTGGAGTGGAGGAACAAGATGATGGTTGGAGTAGCAAAGGCCATGCTATTTGATCAGGGATTACCGCTATTGCTCTGGACCAAGGAATACAGGACTGTAGTATACATTTAAATTAGGTGTCTCCACATAGCTTTGGGGAGGAAGACACTGGAGGAGGTATTCACAGGCACTAGGCCATATGTGAGTCACATTCACATATTCGGCAGTGTCTACTATTATCATGTTCATGCTGACAATAGGAAGAAGTTGGACCCTTCTTGATAGAAGGGGTTACTTGTTGGCTACAACAAAATTTCAAAGCCATATAGAGTTTACATTCCTACTCGCAAGAGGATCATTGTGAACTAGGATTTCCAGTTTGATGAGGACAATGTTAGAATTAATGTAGAAATGACAAGATTGTGGTTTACTCAAGATAGCTGGAGTGGTTAGCCAGTTTCTAATTTATAGGATCTGGTCTTGTATTCATGGATATAGCGTGGTGTGTATTATCTATATATGTAAACATTATTCACTGATTTAACTAAGTAGAGTTGAGAGTTTATCCTCCTCCTATTTTTGTGTGTGAGCCTTTGGGGTTTGCACTTCCTCCTTCTCTATTTTTCTAGTTTGGTATCAGAGCCATAGTGGCTTGTTGTGAAAATCCCTTTTGTGACCTATTGTTGAAGAGCCCTCGTGGCTTGTTGCAGGTGCTTGATTTTCCTACTATTGTGAGAGCCTTGAGTGGCCTGTTGTGAGAGCATGTTTGGCATGTTGTGAGAGCCCTTTGTGTCCTTCTCAGAGAAGCACCTTCGGGTGCTATGAGACCCTTTGTCAAGAATCCCTTCGTGGTTATGATAAGCCTGAGATCCTATTAAGATAGCCATTTTATTTTATTGTTGTGAGAAACCCTTATGGATGCATTGACTTCCTAGAGACCCTTGGATATTTGGAGCCCGAGTGAAGCTACTAATTAGATTGTGCTGCTAATTGGACTGTGTTGCTACGTGAACAATCAACAGAAAGATCACTGAGGAAGAAACTTCCATGGATCTATCTTACACACTATTGAGAGCTGGATGTGTAAGAAAATAAGGGATTGCCCAAAAATTTGTAGCAGTTGAATCGTTGTGCCTATGTACGAGGAGCTGACTATGGAGTTGACTGCCTATATACCTAGGTAGATAGTAGTGTGGAAGAGGGTCGTCTTTTGCTGCAATTCTAGAAAGAGCCCACGTTGTGGATCCGATTTTAGTATCCGAAGAAAGGAGTTCCAACTCAGGCAAGCTGATCTGCTTACTTCTCCCCACAAACTGAGCCAACATGTGAAGGATATTATCATTTGAGGTTGGAATGAGATTCATTTCCAAGGAAAAGGTTGTGTATGGATTCTGTGAATCATTGAAAAGGAACTACTCTCTGTGATTAATTATGGAAGATCATTACTGCGTGGATTGAAAAGATTTTCCATTGTGCAAGGTGAAGAGGAATTAAGAAGGCCGCGAAATTTCTATGTGAGTTTTCATATATATTAGTATAGATCTAATATTTATTCCTAGAGTAGCTATCTAGTTAGCCATTGGAAAGAATGATGTCATAGATAAGTTCTATGATGGTTACTATGTGACATGTATTCTGCCTCGTATGATGATATTGATGTTGAATAGTCACCACAGCAAGAGGGGCCTCCTAGTTCATGACTGAGAGTAGGCTACCTCATTGGAGAGAAGTGTGACTTGAGGAATTTTTTGCTTCCTTCGTGGAGAAAGGATCACTGAAGAAGCTGAAGCTTCCTGCATGGAGGAAGGATCACTGAAGAAGTTGTTGTTTCCTGCGTGGAGGAAGGATCACTGAAGAAGTTGTTGCTGCCTATGTGGAGGAAGGATATTTGAAGAATTTGTTGATTCTTTTTTCATTTCACATGTTTGGTGCCATCTCTTCCTTCTATGTGTGAAAGAGCTAGTGGAGTGGCCGCGGGCTTGCCTAGCAGCCTGATTAATAAGAAAATGCCATTGAAGAAAAGATGAACATGGATTCTAAGCCTCTATATGATGATGAATGTATTTCTGAAGAAGATAAAATTTTAATTCAGCTGGAAGTGATGATGATTGATAATGCTTTGGCTAGAGTTGTATCATATGAAGAAAAAATAATTGATTTCAATGCCGAATTAAAATACATTGCATCTTGGATTGAAATCCAAAGGACAATGAAAATGATGACTGTGTTTTCTATAGAGAACATATCATGTTTGCAAGTGTTGTTAATTTGATGAGTTGCATCAAAGGCACACATTGAAACAGCTTACCTATGAGCCAATGTTGTCAAATTCCATTGCACGAGACATAGCTGATTGTAGCCGAGCATGGAGGTAAATTAACAATGAAAATTTTGCAGTTGTAGAATTTGTAAAAGATAAAGGGAGATCCAGGACAGTAGAGGCCCAAACAAATTCCATAATGCACATTGAAGACTTCAATTTCTCCAGCATGAAATGAAAAAGGATAAACAATTACTATCTTACAGCCAAAAAAGTGAAGATGAAGTTGAATAGTAGGAGGATTGTAGGGTTCGAGGTTTAGTAAACATAAAATTTTCAATTCTTAAAGTTTATTTCTACTGTTATCCATTTCTACATTATGGGAGGATGTTATAATTAATGTAGAAATGATAAGATTGTGGTTTACTCAAGATAGCTAGAGTGGTTAGTTAGTTTCTAGTTTATAGGATTTGGTCTTGTATTCATGGATCTAGTGTGGTGTGTATTCTCTATATATGTAAGCATTATTCACTAACTTAATTGAGTAAATTTGAGTGCTTCTCCTCCTCCTATTTATGTGTGCGTGCCTTTGTGGTCTGCACTTCCTCCTTCTTTGTTTCTCTAATTGACAAGGCCTTTCAAAGATCTTTGGACTTACCAGCAGAGCAAGAGCTAGCACAGGAGATAGGGGTCAAGTTGGAGGAGCTAGATGTACAGGTGTAGGTACAAACACAGAGCATGGGTTCTCATGTTTAGATGGAGTCAGGTGGATAGGATCCTCGAGTCATTGACTTGAAGGATGAGCTATAGCAGGAGATGGATGATCCAAGGCCTAAGTGGTTTAGGCCCACATTGCAGGATTCAAGGGAGGTAAATCCTCCACAAACATATTTTAGATGGAGTGTAACACTAGAGAGGCTTAGTTATATGGAACTAATGATAGAGTTGATTAAATATGAACCTTCCAATTTTGGGGAGGCTGCACAACATGATGTGTGGCAGGAGGCTATGGTTGCAGAGTATGACTCCATTATGAAAAAGCTGGTATGGGAGGTTGTGTCGAGGCCACAAGGAAAAAAGGTGGTGGGATCCAGATGGATCTACAAGGTGAAGCATGCAGCAGAACGAAGTGTGGATAAGTATAAGGAGCACTTCGTGGAAAATGGGTTTTCATAGAAGGAGGCTATTGACTATGAGGAGACCTTCGCCCCTATTTCCAAGTATTCTTCCATTCATACCATTATCTCACTAGTAGTTGAGATGGGTCGGGGTGTCCATCAGATGGATGTCAAAACTTTCTTCCTCAATGGAGTGATAGAGGAGGACATATCTATTGAGCATCCAGAGGGGTTTGATGTGGAGGACAGGGAGATGCATGTATGCAGATGAAATCGAGCTCTTTACGAGCTCAAGCAGGAACCTCAAGAATGGTAATTGAGGATTGATAGCTTTGTACGAGAGATGGTATTTCAATGGAGTGAGGCTGACCATAAACTGTACTTCTTGATAGGTGGGGTTCCTCTCATACTAGTCCTATATGTGGATGATCTCTTTTTGATAGGAGATGAGAGGTTGATTGGAGACTGCAAGTCCAATCTTGCAGTGGAGTTTGATATGAAAGACCTTGGGCTGATGCATTATTTTTGGGATTGCAGGTTTGATAGTGAGATGGATGCTTCTTCATCGGATAGGGGAAGTGTGCACTAGAGATCCTGAAGAGATTCAAGATGGAGGATTGCAAGCCTATGGCCATACCTCTAGTTTCCAACCGGAGGAAGATTGATGCATAAGGGTCAGACTACCTTGTATCATCAAATTATCATATCGCTTATGTATTTGGTCAACACTCGACTAGACATCATCTTTGCAGTCAACTCTTTGAGCCAATTCATGGTGGAGCCTAAAAGAGTGCATTGGACAGCTACAAAGAACATACTTCGCTACATCAGAGGTACAATGGAGTATGGATTGGTTTACGAGCGTAGGGGCAGTGTGCAGTTAGCACATTTCATAAATGTTGACTCGACAGGATGTGTAGAGTACCAAAAGAGTACTTTAGGTTGCTGCTTCAGCATTGGGTCAAGGGTTGTCTATTGGTTCAATAAGAAGAAAAATTTATTTGCATTGAGCTCGATAGAGATTGAGTACATGGAAGATAACATGGCTTCTTGTGAGGGTATGTGGCTGAGGAAGTTACTTGCAGGGTTGTTCAAGTATCAGCTAGAGGCTACAGTAGTTCATTGTGACAATCAAATTGGAATCAGAATATCTAAGAATCCAATGTTCCATGACCAGAGAAAACACATAGAAATCATATACCACTTCTTGAGAGATTGTGTTCAGAGAGAAACCATTTGGTTGGAGTAAATACAGACAAATGAGCAGGTGGTAGACATTTTCACTGAGGCACTTTGCAAACAGATTTTTGTGAAGTTCAGGAATAAGTTGGGGTTTCTACCGAATCGCTTCCTCGTTGAGAGGGATTGTTAAACTAGTGACAACAAAGAAGGTCTTCCTCCATGCATGTGTTCTGCATCAAAAGACTTAAATTAGGAAACCAATTGTATTTAATTTATTTTTCTTAAGTTTAATTTTGAAAATAAATTAAAGTGATCTAATTTAACTTTAGTGAAACACTAATTAAAGTGAAAGTGAAATTAGGTTTTTTGATTTACCTAAAGTTATAAAAGAGAGATGAATAGGTGGAGAGGACACACACACTTGTATTTTGATAGAGATAGGATACATGCAGGGAGAGAAAGTTAGACAAAGGATTTAGCTGGGAAGACGGAGGGGCGATCAGCAAGATCACTAATCTTCATACAGTTGAGTCATACACTCACGTGGTAGGGTGTTGAGGTTTAGCTGGGATTTTTCCCAGTGATTCTGTCATGTAACTGCATTCTCCAGGTTTGAGTGAATTTGCAGTATTGTAAATGCCCCATATTTTCTCAAAATAAAATCTATATCTAACCGCTGCACCGTTTTTCTCATCTTGGGTTTTCCCGCGGTTTCCATACCCAAAATAATAGTCTCAATATTGTGATGTTGTTATTTATTTCTTAGTTTTATATTCCACTGCATACTATAAAAAATATTCATGTGTGGTTATCAGTAGAGATATTGCATGCACTGTTTAGCCCTAGTTGAATATTAAAAGAAAATTTACAATTCCTTGAGAAGAGAAAGGCATCGTAGTAGATTTCATGATTGAGCTTTCTTGCAACCTGTAGTCTGGGAAGCTACATTCTTGCTTCTGACGCAAGTGAGCACGTGATACGTTCCAATCCATATTTCCTCCATTGGGGGAAGGTTTTGTTGAGGATTCACGATCATTCTAGGGCATTGTTCATTCTTCCCTATCCCACGGACACGGCCTAAGCTAGAAAAGTATTGCTACCCATTTTTGCAAGTATTTTCCTTTGCCAAGACCCTAGTTGATGGGTTGTAGTGTTATTCTGGACCGCGGAATTGTGTGAAACCCTGTTTCTCTGTGTTACATAGTGGAGACTGTGTTGTTGTGTTCCCTGTGGATTTTTGTGTTATGCACTCTAGTTTGGGTCTGAATAGTATGCAAGAATTAGGAGTGGAAGAGACATGGAATTGGCTTGGTAAACCTAGTGAAGAGAGGAACCTCACAGAAAGATAAGAGTGGTTGGTGAAACTCTATGAACATCCTAAAAAGAATTGGAAGGGAAGCTATAGTATGAGGGACTGTGTAGTAGAGAAGGGGATACTTCCTTGTCCTGAGTGTGTAGGTATTGTAGATTCCAGGCCAAATATATCTTGTGGAGGTGTCCTTAGATCCTCCGATGGATGGCGGAAGGTGGAAGAAGAAAAGGAAGAATAAATTATAAGGAAAAGGTTGAACTTCACATTTCGAATTCGAAAGTCAAAAAGCAGAAGGTCGAAAGTCAGAAAGTGGGAAACCGATGGCAAAGGTAGTCATTTTTTGCATTTCCATATTTCAAGGTCGAAAGGAGGAAAGCACAAGTGCAGAAGGCATAAGATGGACAATTCACTCCATCAAAATTTGGAGTTTCCAACTCCCGAGTTCCACAAGAGGAAGGTGGAAGGGAGGAAGGAAAAAGGTGAAAGAGTGGTTAAATGTTTACGTCGAATGTTAAATTCTGATTCCCAAGTTCTGTAAGTGGAAGGTGGAAGAGTGGTTAAGTATTTTCATCACACATTATGTTTCTGATTCTTGAGTTTCGCTAGAAGAAGGATAAAGGGCGGAAGGCCAAGGGCGGAGTGCATAAAGGACAGGTTTAGCACGAAAAAGGTTCTCCAATCAAAAAATGGATCTGTCAAGGGTGGAACGATCGTTACAGTGGTTTTCAAGCCTGAGACTGAATGTTGAAAGATGTTAGATGACCCATGAATGTGTTAAAAACAAATAAATGACAAGTTTTAAATTCTTCCGCATATCAGTCAGATGTATGGGAACCAGGTACATGTACATAAAGGTATCAAATCAATGTAAGTCATGTCCTATGAGATAGTTGAGCTATAGGTATGTGACATCAATGGAAGGATAAAAATTAGGAGTTCGGTGGTTCAGGAAAAGACCATGCGGAACCATGAAGTAGGGTCCATTACGGAAGATCAAATCTTGGCCTTCCTGGGAGATGAACTCAAAGAGGAAGAAACCCCGACCTACAACATAGCATGTTACGCTGTTGGAGATCAACAATCACCAGTTTTTTCTGGATCTAGTTATCAGTTTTTTGGGGGGATGACCATATCCTAGTAAATTGATCTACCAGCACTCGATTGGTTAATGAGACAACAATTTGCATGGGATGGAGCAGGGGAAAGTTGATGGTCAGGATCTCATTTAGCTTCTTCATGAAATTTTGAGGCAAAGTAGCAAGGGGTTTACCATTTTCGACAAAATCAAGCCTCCTGAAAGCTTCATCATCTCTAGGAGAAGTAGGCGGTGGTGCACCGCCTCTAGAAGCCCTCATGGTGAAACCCGTGGTCGCAGTCGATCAAACCCAAGTAACAGAGAATCCAGGAAAGACCACATTGACATTGTATGTTCCTTGGAAGTAGCTCATTTGTTATCAACTGGAAAAAGGTATGAATAATCTGTAAAGGATATCAAATCAATAAAAATTCCATATCCTCGAAGTTGTGACTGTCATTAAATAAGGAGTTTGTTATGAACTAATTTATTAGTGTTTGGAGACTTAATAATGCCATAATTATTTTAAACAAAATAATGGTCGCGACCCATGGTTTCGACCGATGCTCATTATTATGACCTCAAAGTTTAATATTTCTAAATATGGAATGATATCTACTTTGAGATTCCTAAATAAGGAATAAAATATTACAATATCACTTTTTTAATTAACAATGATGCACCATAATTAATACAATTGCTTTGGTGCATCCTAATTAAATAAATGAATTGATGCTACAAAAGCACATATCATTGTTCTGAAACATTTGCAAAAATACATAGAAAACAAAATATTTTCTATATTTGATAGTGGATAGTTATCTATGCAGATTTCAATATTTTTGAAATCAGTGCACTTAGTATACAATAGTGCACGGATGCAACAATAATTTTGTTTATCCATCATAGTATGATGCTTTTTTTTTCTTGTATGCCAATACGGTGTGTCATTCAAAACATAGTGTGCACATTCATTTATCTATCTTTGGTGCATCTCCATCCCATTTTTTTTAAATATATATGCATAGTTTGTTTCATGTTGTGAGGAATCGATGCTTCTCTGTAAATAGTGCACCAATCTCTAAAAAATAAAAATGAAAAAGTTGCATGAGTTATTTTTCCATTAACTGAAAAAAGTTCCTTTTAATTTCAAAAACATTTTATAACATATTAGAAAAGCTAATCACTAAATCTCATTCTTTTTCTGAAATTTCAAGGGGAGAGTTTTGGAAGAGAGAGTCATGGGGGGGGGGGGGGGGAGTTTGGAGAAACCACATTATTCTAAAAAAAAAATTGTAAGGCATGTTGAATCAAACAAAACCCTTCAATGTAGAAATTTCAAGTTTGTAAATTATTACTATTGATGTCAATGCATGGTTTATTTATTTTTCTATTTATATTTTCTTGTTGGATCCTTTCATTTTATGTGGATGCAAACTTTTCTTGTTTAAATCCCTCTATTGTTTCACAATAAGGATTTTGTTTACAGGATTTTAGATTTAAAGGGTTTGTAGATGGAAGATGAAGAAGAGGAAAACAATCAAGGTAGTCAACAAAACATTCAGCCAAATAACATAAGTCATGTAAGTGGCTTGAGCATTGACAACAAGTCCCACAAAGAATGATGATCCATTTTGGATGATAGTGGAAACTATTGAATATTTTGAAATAATTATCTATGAAAATCAAACATTTTGTATACTGTATTGGACATAGTATCCCAATTGAAATTCAATGGTTATAATTAGATGTGCGTGTTGGCATTTTCGCAATTATTGTGGACTTTATGGTGTCCCATTTTTTATGACAAAGGGTGTCTTATTGATATATAATAACATAATTTTTTCAATTCTATTGCATCATCTAGCATTGTGAATTATTAGATCAGTAATTTAATATATGGATGATTCAATATTCGAATAAATGCAAAAATTTATGATATAAAAAATTAATCCAAGCATTATATATACAATAATAAAAATACAAATGAATACTACTAGAAAAAATATTTCAATTTATGACAAATAATGGAATTAAAAATAAAATATATATATTCTAGTGCGATGCGAGCAATCACTATTCACCAAATAGTAAATAACCATTGATGCATCTAATATTATTAATCACACCAGTGATTTTCAAGAAATGTAGCACCAATGTGTTTGCTACCATGCCACACTAGTGTGATATTCTATATTAACCACACCATTAATTTTTAAACTATAGCACCAATCATAGTCCTACTCAACTTTACTAGTTTGTTTTTCTCCATTTATTGCATTGGTTCCTTTTAATAAATTGTAAGCACCGATGATTTTTAATAGTTCATAATAACTAATGTGACATGTAATGTAAAGAACTTGAGCTTATATTGTGATAGTGGTCCAGTCCATTTAATCGTTCATAAGCATTGGTGCTAAAGTTATTATAAAGCACCACTGCATATATTGTTATAAAGCAATGGTTAAGTTTAAAATTTTGGTACGCATCAACGCTATATGTATTTTCAAGCATTGGTGCACAAATTTGTATGTACATCGATGCGTGTATTGGTTTGAAAATGTCTGGTGCATTTTACCTATGTTATTACTAGTGCATTTAATTGAATAAAACACACTGAAAATAAAACCTATGCAACAAAAGCCTCTAGCAACCTAGTTTTTTAGTTATAATCCATTCCCATAAAATCCTAGGCTAAAGCATCGAGTACCATTTGCAAAGGTTGTAGCAAAGGTTTTTTTTCTTTTGGACCAATCTTATATCACTAAAAATATATGCTATAGGTTTTTTCCTTATATTGAGAACATATCAATTCGCTCTATATAATAGTGGAAACATTATATTCTAGGTCATCACCACCCTGGTTATTAGCTTATTGTTGGGATACTTGTCAAGAATTATGTAGACAATTTTTTTGAAGGACGCTATATTTATTCTTTGTGAGATGTCCAGTGCTTAGCATATTACACTTCAAACCGTGTACATAGTAAACTTCATCTAATGTTATTCTTTCTCCATTTATTGCATACACAAGAACCACATATTTACCATTAACACTCACCTTATTATCATTTCCCAATTTCACTTCGATCTCAATGCTAGTATGTAGACTTTAAAATGCACCCATATTTCCAATCAAATGACTATTGCAACCATTTTCCAAAAAAAATGTCATATGAACCTTCCTAGGTTACATTACAAGTGAGAAGGACATGATTCTCCATAGTTCCTTCTTTTATATTTGTAGGTCCTACTTATTTGCATATACCATCCTCTTTCTACATTGTTTAGCATAATGTTTAAATTTCTTACAATGAAGACACTACACTTCGAACTCATAAACTCTATGGCTTCCTTGCTGCCAATTTCTACTATTTTTGTTGCTTCTCCCCCTTAAACTGTGAGTGTCCTATTGAAATTTATTCTCATATTACACATCATCTTTTCATTCTCTTTGTTTATGGTTTCTACCTCCTCTTTCTTCAATTTCCAAACCTACATCAACCTCTTTTACCTAAGAGTTGAAACAAGGACTTAAATGTAGTCTCTAACGAACTATATTCATATATGTTCATACTAGACTCATGTGATACAAAGGAAATAATCATCTCATCAATATTCATCTCACTCAGATCTTTTGACTCCTCCATAGTTGTTATTATAGCCTCAAATTTCATAGGAAAACTTTTGATAATTTTCTCAATCACTCTCTGATATTGTCAAATTAAGCATTTGACACTTTGGAAATATTGCGATCACATTCATCATTCACCATTCATTGGAGCTAGCTCTACTACAAGATCTGCAGGCTTTGGATATATAATTGTAACAAAACTCCACAAATCATGATAATGCAACAATGTTCTCATTCAAATTGAGCATGGATCATAGTTTTTCCTTGTTAAACGAGAACCATTAGCTGAGCCAAATTGTTTGAATCCATTTCCAATCACAATCTTCACACTAACTGATGAGCTCTAGGGAAACAAAATCATGCATATGAGGGAAAGAGAATAAACCTACTTTGATACCAATTGTTAAACATGATTGGAACTTGAACCAGATATGGTACCAAATTGAAGGGACCAGGAATGTTTACCAACTTACAGAAAAAAATAATAATAAACAAAAACATAGAGCATGAGCCAAAATTATTCCCTTATTTTTTTTATTACCCTAAAAATTTGAAAATTACATATGTTTATACATTGATTGAAAATATTTCACGGTGACCGAAAATTCTCATGAAGACAAAAACTATAACAAACATGGTGACATAAGAGTTGACAAAACCATGCTCCGATTAAACCATCGGTCTCCATCATTTACATTTCATTTTGGAGAATTCATATCAACCGCTTATACAAACATCCAAATCGGTTCCATGTGTCACATTGTGATTGGCTATCGTTGTTTTCATTTCTGAAAACTCCATGATCCTTATGAGATCCCATCATCCCACTACTTAATGTGATACACATAATTGATGTGCTAATGTGTACCATTGGGAGCCGGGCAGGCTTGGAAATTCAATTTTTTTTGTGACTGTTAATAAATTTTTAATGACGGTTTCAAGTTTTTAGTGTCTATTATTTGACGGTTTAAGTAATTTGGTGAGTGTCAATTTATTTTTAATATTATATAAGTGTGAATAAAATATTTTTTTATATTATATATAAATTTGAGTAAAATATTTGAATAGAAATTTACTAATTAAGTAAATTTTAAAATTTGGAAATAGAGAAGTCTAGCATTTATGTGTTCCTGGATTAAAATTAAGAGCATCTCAAGAGCTGACACAATGACCAATGATTATTAGCTAAATTTTAATAGTTAAGATAGGTATTAAAAATTTTGATGGATGATTAAAATTCATAAACATCAAATTAACATTTGAAATATTCTTTTACCTCGATATTAATGTGTTTATAAAAAAATTAGATGTCAAATACGTGTAAAACTGATAAAAAAACGTTATGTGAAACGTCAAATTCCAGGCCTATATCGGGACAAGTCCCTTATCCTTGCCTAATCGACGCACTTCCATCAACTCCAATGTGCTGACATGTTTTCTTTCGGAACTTCCCAACACAACACTAGTTTGCAAGTCCGTCATTGTTCAACGATGACCAATATACGTCTTCCACTTGTCACATGTTTAAGGTTCTCAATAGGAACTCCAAATTAGCACACGACTTTCAAACTATGTCGGTTGGCCCTTGACATCCAATCTGCTGCTTCGACATCTCAACATCTGAACCAAATTCATCGATGTTCCTCTTGAGAAAACCGCTTAACACCTATGAAACACAACGTCTATAAACCCTTCGTTGTTGCCACGTCTTGGCTCTTGATTCGCTATCGATCCAATTTAAACGGAGATCTCTACAAACATTTAAATGCTTAGTCAATTTTCTCGAAACTTCTTCTGCGGGATTTCTGCCACAATTCCAATGGCGACATTTAATATTGTCGGTGAAAAGTTTAATATTGCAATTCCATTATAATTGGCTTCAATTCGATTTCAATTCCATTACTATGAGAGAAAATAGCTTCATAATTTATATACAAACCACGTTTCTGGATGATCTGATTGATGGCTACTCCACCATAGCTCAATCTGGTCTCAATTGGTCGTATTTGTTGCATATGATTATTGCATCGATTGGCTTGATTTCTCAGGTATGGGAGTTCAAGAATTAATTATCTCTGACATAAAGGACTCGTTAATAAGTTTTGGTCGGCACTTAAGTTAAAGGAAGAAATTCTGTACATGAAGGATTGCAAATGAACCCATTCAGTGAAGTTGAGGAATTGGTTTATTTTTGTTGGTTCCACTGATTTTGTATCATGAATTTCAAAATTAAAATATTGTTTAATGTTTGTTTTTTTATGTTTTTTTTGTGATTTGTGGGATTATTTTTGTATAAAAAAACTTGATCAAGAGAGATTTAAGCTATCAAAATCATTTGGTACCTGGAGTACAACAACAATCATGGTTGTATTTTAAGTGGCTTCTCGTAGTTACCTTACAGAATTTGAACTAGGATCACCATATACAGGCATTTAAAATATTAAAATAAAAAATATTTGAATATTGCAAAGTTCAAATAAAATACTCCAATTTAATTTAGATAATAATTAATTTTTGTGTATCCAAAAAGTTTGATGGTGTGTCGCTAATAAAAGCGTTTGAGGGTTTTTGTTAATAAAAGCTCTAATTGTGTTCCCTCAAACACTTAGATTTCCTCATCGAAGGCTTCACGTTCATGGTGGTGAATGATGCAGAGAAATTATTAGGCAACAAATAAAACAACATGAAACATTGATGACACTATTTATTTGTACAATATGCAGATTAGATTTACTAATGGAAGTTTCCATTGGTTGGAGAATTCCATTGTACTCGAAAAGGGTGTGAGCAATGACCAAATTTGAAAGTTATTTTTCAATTTGAATGATTAATATCTTTATAACTCTTCTATGTTGAAAAACTAAAACATAAATTGACAAACAAAAAATTTATTTGTTGATATAAAAATAAAATATAATTTAAAAATTCATGATTTAAAAACATGACTTTACCATAAACAAGACTATTTTTGAAACAAGAACACCCTTATTTATATATGCTATGCTCTGTCCAACTATTGATCAAATTCAACTAATAGAGAGATAGTTTACAATTTATCTTCTTGGGATGCAACATCACACTCATAAACAATGTATAAGATTTAAAAATAAGGTTGAATTTGTGGTATATCACATTTTTTAAATGTTAAAGTTCAAATTTTCATACACTTCATTTTCCAAACATTTTAAATACTCCATTTTATAGACATCTTAATATGATAAACAATGATCATATGAATTAAAAATAAATTTTAAACCAACATAATAATTTATATTGGGGAACATTTTTATTCACAAATCAAGGATTGGGTTTTGAAATAATGAGAAACAAAGGGATTTGAATTTATCTTAATATAAGAAAGGACAATACGATGCATGACAAGAATCAACACAATTTGAAATAATTCATTTTTTGTACATAAGGGAGATCGATTGGTTGAAATCTTAGACTCATCGAAGAACACAAGGAGAATAATTTGTCGTTAGAGATCTTGCATGAGTTTGGTTATGTAGCCCTGAAGGAGACTCTAAGGGTGTATTTTGTCCAAATTGAATATGTGAGGAGATCGTTGTCTATTTTGTCCCGATTGAATATGTGAGGAGATCGAAGCTGCAACATTCAAAAAGAAAAATATTTTTGGATTGGTCCTCTTTGTTTGTTTTTGGAATGGAAATAAAGTAAGGGCACATAAGAAAAGACTTATCCTTTCCTATTCCAAGGGGCCAAATTTTTGGGTTTCAATCATACGAAAGGGCACGAAGAGAGAGACTGGAAAAGGAAATATAGGAATAGTAGTGAGTAGAGGTAAAGTTATTTATTTTGTAAAATCATGGTGTCAAGAAAAAGTGGAAGCATTTCACAACTCCAAATTCTAATTTTAAATGCAAAATATTAAGAGTTTTGGGGCATAAAATGAAGACCTTGTTTTGCTACAAGGAAGTTTGGGACTTGGTTGAGAATAGATTCCCTAAACGGCATATTAACAAGCATATCATGTTTTTTCACAAACATAGAAATATTTGTTGAAAGAAAATAAGAAGAAGGATGCTAAAGTATTGTTTTTTATTCATTGAGCAATGGAAGAATCAATCTCTCAAGAGTAGAACTTACCATGAGATCAAAATAGGCATGTGAAAGTTTACAAACAACATACCAGGGCACAAGAAAAGTTTAAACAAGAAAATAATGAGGGAAAATACGTATTTGAAAGTGTATAAAACTTGATGAATTTTACCAATTCTTAAAATGTCAACTATAAAATATTTGGGGATATTTTTCTAAAAATATTTCAATTTCTAAGGATTTTATGTAGTTTGTATAATAATTTAGCTAATTTTAGAGTGAAAAAATTTTACCTTGTCAAAATTGGGTGGAAGAGGGATTCAAGAAAATGCAAATTTGTGGATATTTTTTTTGAAAAAAACATGAGGGTGAGTGCACAAAGTTGAGGGACCTCTTAGATGCAATGGTAGAGTGAAGTCAATCACTCTTGTTCCATAAAATAGAAATCATCCCAAGCAATCTCGACCCTTCCAAGGCTAGTCCCAAGTCTAGCAACATGCATGCGAATTATGATAGTACACAAAAACACACTTTTGTTTTACCTTGAAAAAATGTGCTCATCCTTTACATAGAAAAAATGTGCTCATGTTTTACCTTGCAAAAGCACGCTCCTATTTTACCTTGCAAAAATGCACTCTTGTTTTATAAAACCTATTTTATGGTTTTACCTTGCAAAAATATTGCTCATGTTTTGTGTGAGAGAGAGACAAAGATAGAGTAGAGGGGGGGGTCCTTAGTGGTATGGGGTGACCCGTGGATGTGTGTGTGTGTGTGTGAGAGAGAGAAAGGGGTGTGTTAGGAGTTTAGGAGGGGGTGGAGGGGCAACGTTATATTAATGTGGGGGTGTCTAGGTGTTGTAGAGG
>LPNX010850182.1:478912-496476 GCA_001517045.1 Pseudotsuga menziesii
AAACATGCACACAATTTTATTGACATAAACTGGCACACATTTTTACTGACATAAACTGGCACACATTTTTATTGACATAAACAAGCAAGCAATTCGCAACTATATTGTTTGGTTTATTATTATACCATTTAAAGGTTTGAGGGAGGGGTGTGGTAAGGGGTTACAGGTAGACATGGAGAGGGAGTGTTAAGGAGTTAGAGGTAGATACCAATGGGGGTGTTAAGAGATTGGGGTAAGTGGAGAAAGGGGGAAAGAGAGTGAGACAATGTGTTAGTAGGTGGGCAGATAGAGAGGAGGAGGAGGGGGGCCAGGGGGGAGAAGTCGGGAGAGGGGGAGGGGGATGTGTGTGTTTGTGTGTGTGTGTGTGTGTGTGTGTGTGTGTGTGTGAGAGAGAGAGAGAGAGAGAGAGAGAGAGAGAGAGCGAATGGAGCGTTGGGATGTTAGGAAGAGAGAGGACGAAGGTTAAAGGTAGGGACAGGAGGAGGGGGGCTTAGAGGTAGGGAGAGGAGGGGGGTTTAGTAAGAGTTAGGGGCAAGATGGGAGTGTGGAGAGACATAAAATAATAAAAGTATTGGTATAATTTACAAAAAGAACACTCATTGTAGTATTTAAAAATGTGTGTGCATTCTGCTTCAATAAAACGCACTCTCATTTTGTTTAAATTAAAAAATGTATTCCCTCCAAATGATCAGGATGAACCTCCACCCATGCTGGCGTGGAATTGTTATGCCTATCTGTCTGCTTCATACTTTGCTTCGGATTCAACATGACTATGCTTTGGAGTATGATAAACCATAACTAATTTAGCATTATATCCAAATTTTCAATATGCTCGTGTTTAGCCATTGGTTACAGTATGCTACACACCTCCATGTTTTATGAAATTTTAAAAATAGATATGGTTTTTTTTGTAGATTCCAAATATGTAATTTTTAACAAGAATATATTTTTTTTTTTCTATTTTTTCTTATTTATCTTCTGTGATTACTCCTCAACTCAAAAAACACACTATTAGTGTTTCGTCCATGTCTCTTTTGTTTCTCAACCATTTTGAAAAAAAATTCTATGGTGCACTAAAGAACATCGACCTCTACATGCTATAAAAAAACCATTTCCAGATAATTGCATTAAGACATTCAAACGTTGCACCCACAATTGACATACCGTTTTTGAGGTTTGATCACTTAGATAATTAAATTAAAAAATAAAAATATTATTTTATTATTGAAAAAATAGTCGTGCACTAGTACTATGTGTCTACTAGTTTTCGTAAGTTTATTCCAGCATTTAGTCACTCAAAGGGTGCACCCACAAAAACATTTACCTTATAATTTGCCCCAAAAATAAAAAGTGCCCATTAAAAAATATCTTACTTTAGATAGTTAAGAATATTTTCAATAGAAAAAAATTATATTTTTGGAAACGTCATTCAATTTCCTACATTTCTTGTATTTTACCATCGCAAGATTCATTGTGTAAGTGTCTCAAAATATCCATGTAAGTTGATGGATGCCTATTTTTGTAGTTTTCTATTGCATCTAATGCATCAAAAGAGACCGTCGTCAGCTTGTACACACCCATGAAAAATCTCATGGGCTAAATTTCACCCCTAAAATTTTCTCTCACAATTACAAGTCCTTAAAAGATATTCTGAAAACATCGAAATGAATGATTCATATTAAATAGATCCATTCTTCACTCATACAATGATAATAGTAAATGATATTAGATCCTATGGAAAAACTGTTGGGGATAAAAAAATTGTAGAGAAAATATGTAGAAGCTTTCCTACAAAGTTCGATTCACTTGTAGTAGCTATTAAGGAATCCAATTCCAAATATCTTACTCAAATATTAGTAGATGGAATAATGGGATCATTCTTAGCGCATGAGAAAATATTAATATGGGACAACATCATTAGAGAAGGTATTCAAGTCTCGGCTTTCATTTCGAAGAAGAATACGGAGATCAAATTACAGTAGAGGCAGAGGACGTTTTACACTGAGAGGAGGAAGAGAAAATGCACAATTTGAGAACATAAGATCAACATCAATCCCACATGCTCATTCTATACTAACCAGTAGAAGGGGGAGAAGCCATTCTCATAGCCATCATCAAGGAGAAAGGTATGATAAATCCAACATGCAATGTCATTATTGCAATAAATTTGGGCATTTTGCACGAGAGTGTAGGAAAATTCAATATGACATGAAAAAGAAAATTGTAATATCCCACGCATTTACCTTTGTGCTTGTAACCAAAAGTGTAATTATGTACCTTCTCATGACATGAAGCTCAAGGGAGAGGCTCCACAGGTAAAACTCTATAAGTACGATTGTGAATTCTTAAGTTTATTGTGAATTGTACACTTATGAGAGTGAAGACTTGGAGTCCACTAGGGGGAGGGGTTAAACGGATGGGTGGCCATGATTTGATGATGGGTGTCACCTTGGTGCCATGGGCACTTAACAATGAAAATCAACTGTGACGTCCACTAAGACGAAAGTTAAGTTTATAAGTGATGTATAATTTATGTTTAAAACTTAGTACTAAGTGGGGAGGCCAACCAAACTCCATCCCTCCGCAAGACATTGACAAATACCTATGACTTAACAGTTAGCATTAAGCTAATTAATACTAAGTGTTGATAACTAAAATCAATAAACTACCCGATATGTCAGTAATATCATTTCCTCAACAAAGAATACCAAGAAAATTGAAAGTTAATTATTTAGAAAGTTAAGAGAAGTAATTATCTTCACTTAATTGGTTATTTAAGTTAGCTAGTTAAAGATTATGTAAGTTGTGTTAATTACGCCGATAGGCATTTATATTTGATATTTTGGGAGCCGTACTTGATCCAGCAAAATATGACAAATGTATGAGTGGGATCTGTTGGATCGTCATCTAATCTTTTAAATTTATTTAGGGTTTGTTTAATTAATGTGTTAAATATTGTTATCGAATGCGTCCAGGTGTGACTGATCGCGGTTTATGCTGCAATGTGGCATGATGGAGCCCTTCCGGGTGGTGGAGGTTACTAACAATACAAATGGAGAACTGTCATTGCGGCGCGGTTAGGGGACAAGGCCGATATATTAGTCATTGCATGTTTGCGACCTGGTGGCTGTATGACGCGTTCTAATTTAACAGAAGAAAACAGATTCAAGATGTACCGGTTCAGATGTCTTGGATGTCGAAGAGATGCTTTAGGTTTTAGTTGAAAAAGGAGTGGAGAAATTCTGATGAAAAGAGATCAAGGTTTGCAGGAGCGGAGAAGTTTGGATAACTAAGCTTTAAGGTTGGAGAGTTTTTTTTTGCATACTATGAATGCACTACAAGAAGAAGAATGGCTGAAAGCACAAGAGATTAGCATAAGCGTGTATCCAGACCTGATTAGTGTGGCAAAACAACATCTGCGATTTATTGCTTTCGTCGATTGAAATCGATGCCTTTACGACGGTCCAGTTTTACAGAGAGCCATTTGTAGGTACATATTCTCATTCTCTTTGTCGATAGTTAAATCTTTTCACATTTATCATGCCTTTTTCTCTTTGTAAAAGTTTTCATTATATAAAAATGTCGTTCTTTGCCATATGTAATTTTGGATATTAAATATGATAATAACGACATAAAAAACAGGCTATGTAAATTGTCTTTTCTTGAATTTTTTATTAATTATCAAATTTTTTCTGCAATTTTGTTGCAGACAATTTTCTTTTGTTTAATTACAATATAAAATTTTGTTCGTTTCCTTAATTTAAATACTCTGTATTTGTTCTTTTCCTTTTATATATATACGATTATGGTCGGAATTTCATAATTTGAATGTCTCAAGAATATTTAAAGAAGTTGAATCCTTTTCTATATAAAAATGAAATTTTAACAATATAAAATTATCAAGATTTGGCAGCTCTAACAGCAATGGAGGAAGCGGTACGGGACTGTTATTGCACGCACCGGTTGCTGGTCTCTTCTTAAAGGAGGCCTTACCATAGATTTCTTGCATCCTCGACCACATTATATTTTGAGGTACTTTGTGGAAAGGAGGGATTGGACTGGTATAATTGTTGGATAATTATTACATTTTAATCGTACCCAATTGGAATTTTATGGAAATATTGTCAAATATCATCTATCTTGCAGAGCGCCTATGCTGAAATAGAGATCTGGTTGCATAGCGTATTGTTCCAGCCATTCAGTTGAGATCAATGGCAGGCACAATAATTAGTGCAAAAATCAAAATTTTAAATTCTGTTTAAAGTTATGCTCAATTGAAACCTGGTTTTTGGAGTTGAAATTCAGCGGAATTTTGTTTATGAAACTCTTTAAGCTTAAAAAATATTATTTATCATCAAATTGATTGAATTTGAGTGTATATTGTATAAATGATTCAGCAAATTGTTGGCCCCCCATCCTCCTTCAATCAAAAAGTGAGAGAAAAAATTGCAAAGCCGAACTCCAGTGAGCCGTGGAAAAATCCTATTTCTCATAAATAGAAAATTGGTAAGTGCTTCCAGTAAAACAACAAATTAGTCAAGATGGGAGAGACCTCTTCGCTTAAAGGATAAACTTTAACTTGAATTATGGCACTGTATTAATTTATCATTATTATGATAATTGCAATAATCTATCACCTCCTTATGATAGACCTCTTCGCTACCTCCTTATGACTTCATTGTCATATAATAAGCAAATATACTTTGCGTTTTGTATACCATGATATACTTGTGAAGACTATCTTTGGTATTTGGTAAACTCATTGGACGGCTTATATTTTTTTGGACTTTCGGAAATGTCACGAGTTTTATTGCTTTAAATGTTAAAGCAAAATCTTCAAAAGTAAAAGATTTTTTTTATAATTGTTTTTTTTACATTGTTTAGCTTTACAAATTTTATAAATAAGTTATTATAAAAAAAATTTATTATAATTTATAAGCTTTTTAATATTATTTATAAATTAAATTATTTTTTTTATCATCTTATAAAATTGAACTTTATATATATATATATAATTTAAAACAATTATTATGTTAATTATTATTAAAAAATATTTATATTAAAATTAATTAAAAAATATGTTTTTTTATTGATAATTTTAATGAAATATATTTAATTAAAATTATCTAATTTTTATATATAAAGAATGTGTTAAGAAAGTGTTAATTTACAAAACTATGGTATCATTTAAAGGTTGAAAAAATAATTTAAATATTAACCATAAATATTTAAATTTTTTTATCATTCTTCATATATATATATAAATTAGAAAATGTAATTTTTTAATTCTTTTCATAATTTTTCATCTTCAATTTTGTTTATAATGATGATTAATAACAGTTTAACTAGCATTCATAACTTTCTAATTACCTTTTCATAATTTATAAGTTTCATTATGAATGGTTTTTTTTCCATAATATTAAAAGTCTTATATATATACTTAAATTACAAATGGGTTTTCCTCTTAATATTAAGGATATTTTATTAATTAAAAAATAAAAATAAAATATTTTTTTAACAAATTGAAAATGTGATGTTAATATTCGTCACATTAATATATTAAATATTAAAATTATTATGGAAAGATTATGGTATAAAATAAACTTTTATATTATGTTTAAGTTTAATCTCATTTTTGTAAATTTTTATTTAACAATTGTATTATATTTAGTCACGTTGGAAATTATCTTTTATTATCTATCATAAATTAAGAGAAAAGTTAAAGAATTGTTACAATGTTAAAAAATGATTTATCACATATTTATTGCAAATAAATATTTAAATTATAAATTTGAGAAAAAATATCATTAATAATCAATGTAGATGACTATGTACAAAAATAAAAGTTTTTTTTTCAATTCAAGGTATCATTTAAAAGTTGAATATTAAGCATAAATATTTTGTCAATTATTTATTCATATTTGTTAAGAGAAATGCTCGCTTAAATTTTCATTCATTTATTTTAACTCAATATAAAATGAAATATTCATGTTTTGTAAAAATAATTACTATATAAATAAAATATTATATGTACAATAAATCTTACTGTTTCTATATATATAAAGGAAGAAATGAAAGAAGAGTGTGAATAAGTATTAATAACATAAGAAGAGAAAAAAAACATAATAAAATAATATAATACAATTTAAGTTAAAAAAACATTTTTAGCAATTTTTCAATTTTGAAATTTAATAAACTTAAGGGACAATAAAATATCAAATTTATTGACCTATTAGTTTAATTTGATAATTGTTATTTTGTCGACCCAAATAGAAGAAATTAATAAAAAAATTCTTTGAACTCATCCAAATATAAGAAATAAATAATACAATCTAAGTTAGAAAAACACTTGGAACAATTTCCCAATCTATTATTTTTGGAATTAAACTTTGAAATTTAGTTGTATGATGGATTCACAACATCACATTAAATGGAGTTTTAGGCACATTAATATTATATAATATTACTCAAGAGAAGACTTTGGAGTAAGGGGTTATCTCATGGCTCTTTAAAGGTTATATGTATAATATGACAAAGGGTGAAAATGTGGCATTCAACATTCATGGATTATTTTGCATTCTAATGTTTATTAAAGTTATGTTGCATTATGACATTAGTCAAGGGTTATGTTGCATTTTGACTGGTTTTTTCAAAAATGCTAACAATGTCCATGATGTTACACAGTAATAATGTGACAAGGTTGTCACATTGCAACATTCATTAAGGATTAAAAAATGATATACACTAAAACAACCTAATATATGACACATTGATAATGTGGCGTTCGACGTTCACATTGTGATGTATATGTATATCATGTATTATGCTGCGACATTGAGCAAAGGTAAGAACTTTCTTGATATATATATATATATATATATATATATATATATATATATATAGCCGTTTGACAAAAGAAATGGTTTAGACCATCCACATTCTACATAGTAATGTAGAATGTTATGTCGCATTGTGATGTTTATCAAGGTTTACGTTTCACTACGACATTATCAAGGGTTATATCATATTACGACATTAATACATGGTTTGTTACACTGTTTGGTTGGTATATGTCAACACAACAAAAGACATAGTCGTTTGACAAAATAAATGGTTTAAACCATCCACATTCCACATAGTAATGTAGAATATTATGTCGCATTGTGATGTTTATTAAGGTTTACGTTTCACTATGACGTTATCAAGGGTTATATCATATTACGACATTAAGGCATGGTTTGCTACAGTGTTTGGTTAATATATGTCAACAAAACCAAAGACGTGACACATTAATAATGGGACAGTGGGCGTTTAATAAGTGTTATGTCACACTGTGATGTTTATCACACGTTGTGTAACATTAGCAACATTCATCAAGGGTTATGTCACATTGTAATATTTGTCAAGGGTTATATCACTTTGTGATAATGCCCAAGATGTGACACATTAATAATGTGTCTTCAGATATTTAGAAAAATTCTTTAAGAATTTTCTTAATATATATAGTCATTTGAAAAAAGAAACAGTTTAAACCATCCATATTCTACATAGTAATGTAGAATGTGATGTCGCATTGTGATGTTTATCAATGCTTATGTTTCACTACGATGTTATCATGGGTTATATCACATTACGACGTTAAGCCATGGTTTGTTACAGTGTTTGGTTGGTATATGTCAACACAACCCATGATGTGACACATTAATAATGTGATAGTGGATGTTTAATAAGCGTTATGTCGCATTGTGACGTTTATCACAGGTTATTTTACATTAGTGACATTCATGAAGGGTTATGTCACATTGTGATATTTGTCAAGGGTTATGTCACATTGCGATAATGCCCAAGATGTGACACATTAATAATGTGATAGTGGGCACTTAATAAGCATTATGTCGCATTGTGATCTTTATCACTCGTTATGTTACATTAGCAACATTCATTAAGGGTTATGTCACATTGTAATATTTGTCAAGGGTTATGTCACATTGCGATAATGCCCCATATATGACACATTAATAATGTGTCTTCGGATGTTTAGAAAATTTCTTGTTGCATTATCAACTATGGCCATGTGGTTCACCAAAGTCAACCATGGTTAAGTATGGCCAAAATGATGCATTTGTGTGTCACGTTAAGACTTTTAATTTTGAAAAGTGAAAAAAATTCATCTGTGTACACAAACAATGTTTTGATATTACAACATTTATCAATACTTATGTTGGATTGCAACATTCCTCAATAGTGCATTCCTTAATGGTTTTGTTGCATTAGTACATTCATCATAACGATTGAAACATTTATTCATGGATATTGAAATTCATCATTCCTCAATGGTTTTGTCACATTATCCACCATCATGTTGTAAGAATTTTCTTGATATATATATAGTCATTTGACAAAAGAAATGGTTTAAACCATCCACATTCTACATAGTAATGTAGAATGTTATGTCTCATTGTGATTTTTATCAAGGTTTACATTTCACTACGACGTTATCAAGGGTTATATCACATTACGACGTTAAGCCATGGATTGTTACAGTGTTTGGTTGGTATATGTAACCACAACCAAAGATGTGACACATTAATAATGTGATATTGGGTGTTTAATAAGTGTTATGTCGCATTGTGACGTTTGTCACAGGTTATGTTACATTACCGACATTCATGAAGGGTTATGTCACATTGTGATAATGCCCAAGATGTCACATGTATTAATAATGTGTCTTTGCATGTTTAGAAAATTTCTTTAAGAATTTTCTTGATATATATATATATATAGTCATTTGACAAAATAAATGGTTTAAACCATCCACATTTTACATAGTGATGTAGAATGTTATGTCGCATTGTGATGTTTATCAAGGTTTATGTTTCACTATGACGTTATCAAGGGTTATATCAAATTACGATGTTAAGACATGGATTTTTACATTGTTTGGTTGGTATATGTCAACACAACCAAAGATGTGACACATTAATAATGTGATAGGGGCGTTTAATAAGCGTTATGTCGCATTGTGATGTTTATCACAGGTTATGTTACATTAGCGACATTCATCAAGGGTTATGTCACATTCTGATATTTGTGAAGGGTTATGTCACATTGTGATAATGCCCCAGATGTGACACATTAATAATGTGTCTTTGGATGTTTAGAAAATTTCTTTTTGCATTATGAACTATGGCCATGTGGTTCACCAAATTCAACCATTTTTAAGTATGTCCAAAATGATGTATTGTTGTTTCACATCAAGACTTTTCCTTTTGAAAAGCGAAAAAAATTCATTTGTGTACATAAACAATGTTTCAATATTACGACATTTATCAATATTTATATTGGATTGTGACATTCCTCAATAGTGCATTCCTTAATGGTTTTGTTGCATTGGGACATTCATCGCAACGATTGAAACATTTATTCATGGATATCGAAATTCACCATTCCTCAATGCTTGTGTCACATTAGTTGTCATCATATATATATATATATATATATATATATATATAGTTGTTTGACAAAACAAATGGTTTAAACCATCCACATTCTACATATTAATGTAGAATGTTATGTCGCATTGTGATGTTTATCAAGGTTTACATTTCACTGCGACATTATCAAGGGTTATATCAGATTACGATGTTAAGCCATGGTTTTTTACAGTGTTTGGTTGGTATATGTAACCACAACCAAAGATGTGACACTTTAATAATGTGATATTGGGTGTTTAATAAGCGTTATGTCGCATTGTGAAATTTATTATAGGTTATGTTGCATTAGCGACATTCAAGAAGGGTTATGTCACATTGTGATATTTGTCAAGGGCTATGTCACATTGTGATAATGCCCAATATGTCACACATTAATAATGTATTTGTATGTTTAGAAAATTTCTTTAAGAATTTTCTTTATATATATATATATATATATATATATATAGTCGTGTGACAAATGAAATGGTTTAAACCACACTCTAGACAACAAAAGATGTGACTTCAAACGATTATATATATATATATATATATAATGAGAAAAATAAATTGTTTTAAATAAAATATGATTTTTATCATTAAACATATTATATCTTATTAAATTACTATACTAAATTCTAAAAGATAATGTTTTAGACTTTAAATTTTCATAATATTAATTAATAATTTTGATTTAGAGTTTATTTTTTCATTTTGAAATATAAATACATCATTTTCTTATTTTATATCTTAAAATTTCTTTGAGCATGATCAAAATATATCTCAAGAAAAAAAATCTCTATGTACAACCATAGTCTTCATTAAGTCAAATATTAACCATGAATCAAGAAAATTAATTAAATGCCTATGTTTGCACTTATCATAATCTATAAAAATTTTCCTCTAATATTTAATATTCATATCCCGTAGACATTATGATATAACCAATTTTTTCCCTATAATATTCATGTCCCGTAGACATTATGATATAACCCTAAGTGTTAAATGATATATAATATTATTGTGAATTATTACTAATATTTCATTATTACTTTGAATCTACTAATTTAATTAAAGAACATATCTCTAATGTAATTATTCATAATGTAATTAATTCATTAAAATGTAACATCATAATTAAAATATTATTGTGAATTATTAATAATATTTCATTATTACTTTGAATATAGTAATTTAATTAAAGAACATATCCCTAATTTAATTATTCATGATGTAATTAATTAATTAAAATGTAACATCATAATTAAAATATATTATTAATAATTAATTTTTACATTGTTAATTCATCAAATCAAATCACTTCATATTTGATTTTGTTGCATTGGGACATTCATCGCAAGGATCCAAACATTTATTCATGGATATTGAAACTCACCATTCCTCAATGCTTGTGTTAGATTATTCGTCATCATGTTGTAAGAATTATATATATATATATATATATATATATATATAGTCGTTTGACAAAAGAATGGTTTAAACCATCCACATTCTACATAGTAATGTAGAATGTTATGTCGCATTGTGATGTTTATCAAGGTTTACATTTCGCTGCGTTGTTATCAAGGGTTATATCAGATTACGACGTTAAGCCATGGTTTGTTACAGTGTTTGGTTGGTATATGTAACCACAACCAAAGATGTGACACATTAATAATGTGATGCTGGGCGTTTAATAAACACTATGTCGCATTGTGACGTTTATTACAGGTTATGTTGCATTAGCGACATTCATGAAGGGTTATGTCACATTGTGATATTTGTCAAGGGATATGTCACATTGNGAAAAAAGATCTCTATGTGCAACCATAGTCTTCATTAAGTCAAATATTAACCATGAATCAAGAAAATTAATTAAATGCCTATGTTTGCACTTATCATAATCTAGAAATTTTTTCCTCTAATATTTAATATTCATATCTCGTAGACATTATGATATAACCAATTTTTTCCCTATAATATTCATGTCCCGTAGACATTATGATATAACCCTAGGTGTTAAATGATAAATAATATTATTGTGAATTATTACTAATATTTCATTATTACTTTGAATCTACTAATTTAATTAAAGAACATATCCCTAATGTAATTTTTTTTTTTTTAAAAACGGTTATGTTATTATAATAGGACCAGCAATTGGATTGCTGTAAAATTTTCAGTACAACATTCACTTAATTCTCCCTAAAACAGGTTGAATTAGGGAGGTATATCAAAGCCTAAAATTGAATTAACTACAAGATCATTTTGTCCGATCCTTATCGACTTATTGGCTGCTTTGTCCGCCCGATCATTCAGCTCCCTTAGAATATGGTGGAATGTGACTTGCTTGAACCTTCTGGCCTTGGTTTTAATCCTTTTTATCAGTATAGCTGTGCCTTCATTCTTGCCGCTTCCGCCCCCATTCATTGCTTGAATAAATAGTCTAGAATCACCAAACACCATGACCTCTTCCACGCCTTCTTTTTGTAACTGTTTGATCCCTTGCCATAGTCCGTAAGCCTCGGCCATGTTGTTGGAGTTCTGACCAATATTCCAGTAGTATTCCATCATGATTTCCCCGCCTGGCTTGATAATGACTCCCCCTCCTCCTGCTTTCCCCGGGTTCCCTTTGGAAGCCCCGTCAAAAAAGAGCTTAAAAATCTTCCTTTCTTTAAGCCAGTTCTCGAATTGGGAGTCATCCATTCTGATTTCCCATTTTTCCAGCGGTCTGGCAACTTCATCTCTGACCATTTTGATGTTAAGTCTCTTCAACCAGCTTTCTTCATTGGCATTTAGCTTCCCTTTGTTGCTAGGTATTTTTGAATTGTTTACTATTTCCCCCAGCATGGCTTCAACTTTTGCTGCTATCTTCCAGGCTGGGTGAGATTTATTTTGAAAGATTCGGAGGTTCCTTTCATTCCATATATACCAGCAGATTAACTTAGGAATTTTCATCCAGCATGCGCGCAGCCGATTTTTATTTAGCAGCTCTCCATTATAGAGGGTGTCCGAGTCTAAAAAACAATCTTGGATACTGTTCGGGAGATTGATGTTCATTCCCCAGCCATTTAGCACCTCGTTCCAGACAGCATTAGCAAAGGAGCAATTAAAAAACAAGTGACTGATATTTTCTGCATCTACAGCGCAGAGTGGACACCGGAAGGGGCCAGCGAATCCCTTCTTCTCCAAATTCTCGCCAGTGAGGATTTTCTTATGAGTCAAAGTCCAAGAGAACATATCGATCTTTGGTATGGTGCTGTGATTCCACAAATTCTTCCAGATTTTTGGGTTAGCAGGCACGTTGTAATTGGCAGAGAAATTCTGGTACCCTTCAGCCGTTGTGTAATTGCTGGATTGCCTTCCCCAGCAGCGTTTATCCTTTCTGGTTTTGTTAATTGGAGCGAGCCCTCCTAGATGGTGCAACAGCAGCGTGCAATCTTCATTTAAATCTGCAGGGTGTTCTGGCAAAGCCCAGCGTGTCCAATTGTACGGCACTTCATCCTCCCACTCAGCAATGTCCCAAATCGTGGTCACTCTGTTGGCAGTCATCCAGGCTTGCAGACGTGGGAGGTGAGGAGGAGGGCGACCCAGGATTTCATCATGCCAAATGCTGATCGATTTCCCGTTTCCTGGATTGAAGGATAGCGCAGGTCTGAAGAATGGAAGAGTTTTTTTGCAGACGTTGAAGATGACTGAGCCGTTTTTTACTGCATGGTCTTCATCCAGACATCTAAGGGTTGGCCCTAGGAAGTATTTCTTCTTCAGCACTCTGCTGCTCCAGGAGGGTTTAGAATCCAGCAAATTCCATAACAATTTGGCTCCCATGGGCAGGTTTTGGATTTTTAAGTCTCTTATTTGAAGGCCTCCCTCGGACCAAGGCAATTTTATGGACTTCCAGCTGACCAGGGCGAATTTTTTGCCTTCCCCATTGTTCCCCCCATGCCAAAGAAAATTTCTAATCAGCCCTTCAATTTGGTTTAAGACAGCTACTGGCGCTAGCAGTAGGGTGCACTGGTAGAGTAGAAAGCTGTTTAAAATGGCCTTGATGAGCACTACCTTGCCAGCTAAATTAAGCCAGATCGTCCCCCAATGCGTGATTTTATTTTTGATTTTCTCCACGATAGGAGTCCAGGCTTATTTCTTGGCCTTGGATTTGAATATAGGCACACCAAGATAGTTAAAGGACTCCCACATTATAGCCCCCTCCATGTCAAATATCCGGGAGATATCAAGCATTTCCCTGGGATTTAGATTCCATCCAAAGATCTGACTTTTCCCGAAATTGATCTTGCTTCCGGAGGCATTGCAGTAACGGTTCATTTCCAGCTTGAAGCGGTGGGCTATGATCCGGCTGGCTCCTCCCAGCAAGATAGTATCATCCGCGAACAAGGCGTGATTGATGTCTTTAGTTCCTCTAGCCATCCTGATGCCAGAGAGCTCCTGATCTTGTCTTGCATATTCCAATTGGAAGCTGAGGACAGAGGCCTGGATGGCGTAGAGCAGGGGGGATAGCGGGCATCCTTGCCTCAGACCACGTGAGGCTTTAAAGAAGGGTCCAGCTCTACCGTTGATTAGAGGGGCGATCCAAGGCTGGCTTATACAGGCCTTGACCCAAGAGATGAAGTCAGGAGCGAAGCCAAATCTCCCCATTACCTGATAGAGAAAATGGTGGTTGACTCTGTCAAAAGCGTTGGCTAGGTCCAGCTTTACAGCCATCCCTTTTTCTCCATTTTTCTGGCTGGAATGAATAGCCTCTTGTACTAAAATTATGTTGTCCCAAATCTTCCTGCCTTTGACGAACCCACCTTGATTTTCCGGGATGAGCTTGGGAAGGATATTTTTAAGTCTGTTGGCCATTATCTTTGTAATGATTTTGTAGCCTATGTTACACAGAGAAATAGGGCGATATCTGTCGAAAGATTTAGCTCCCTTTTCTTTGGGAATGAGAGCCAGGAAGGCAGAATTAGTGCTGCCTCCTATTTTAATGCACCTTTGGGATTTCATGACCATTTTGAGCAGATCGATTTTGATAGTGTCCCAGCAGAGTTTAATGAAGTTGACATTGAAGCCATCAGGGCCAGGAGCCCTGTCTTCCTCCATGCTGTCAACTGCCATTCTGACTTCCTCCAGCGTGACCACCTGCTTCAGCGTGTCATTATCATTGGAATTTATTGCGTTGGGCACCAGATTAAGGAGCTGGGCGTCTTCAATTACAGGCTGATCAGTGTACAGATTTTCAAAATGTTTGGATGTTGCATTCTTGATTTCATCAAAATCGCTGATATCTTTGTCATGGAATCGAATCTCATTCACCGAGTTGAAATTTCTTCTGGCAACGGCCTGTTTATGGAAATACCCAGTATTCCTATCTCCGTCTTTTAGCCACTTGCAGCGAGCTTTGGTTCTCCACCAATCAGCTTCCTGCCTGCATGCTTCGTGGAGGTTTGAATGAAGTTTGATTTCTGCTTGGATGTCAGCGCTGGTTACATCGTTATTTTCCATATCAGCTTGATGGAGTTCCAGTGCCAGGCCAGCCTGGATTTTCTTATCAGTAATAGAAGGGAGTAATTTGACCCAGGATCTTAGTTTTTTCTTCAATCTTCTCAGCTTCTCCTCCCAAACATAGAAGGAGGATCCGTTTACCGGGGGGAACCAAGAGTCTGCTACCAGCTTTTGAAAGTCAGGCTGTGTGGCCCACAGTGGATTAAATCTGAAGGGGATCGGTCCTAAATTTTTATTCATTTCCAGCGCAAGCATGATAGGTTTGTGATCCGATCCTCCAAATGGGAGGATTTTGGAGGTCAGATTTAGGCCCAGCAATAGGAAGGAGTCCTGGACCAGAAATCTATCTAGCCTGGCAGCGATGTGCCCGGGGCCTGTCCTCTTATTACTCCAGGTGTACTTTCCAATGGATGGCTTGATGTCCATGAGGTCCCACTCCAAGATGAGATCATCTACTATTTCTTTAATGGGGTCTCTGACGCTAGAAACCCCTTTTTTTTCATCCTGGATGAGGGTGACGTTAAAATCCCCTCCCAAGATTACATTCCCATGCTGGTTACTTTCCTCCCGGAGGAGGTTCCAGCAGGTTTTCTTATCAGTAAAGGAATTAGGAGCATAAATATTGAAAACTCTTACCAGAGAGTTGGTGTCTTTTTGCCTCAACAGAGTGAGGATCCAGTGAGCGCTATACTTGATGTCAATAGCCTCAAATTTCTTGTCATCCCAAAGGATTCCGATGCCTCCGGATGCGCCCCTTGAACTAATGGCAGCTTTACCTTTTTTTTTCCAAAATTTAGTGCTGACTTGGAGAAATACGGCTTCCTCCATCTTGGTCTCCTGGATCAAGAAGATGTCTGGCTGGTGAAGAGAGACTAAGTCCATCATGGCTTCTTCTTTGCTTTTGCTGCCGAGACCTCTGCAGTTCCAGGAGAGGACCTTCATTATTTACTTTTGGGGTTTGTCGGCATCCCTTTCTGGGCATGCCCTTGTTGACGAGTGTTTCTGGTGTTCTTCAGTAGCTTTTCCAAGGTTGGCTGGGATCCTTCCAGCTTATCCTTGTAGGTAGCTTGATCCCTGACCTCTTTTCTGGATTTCCTGCCTTTAGTTTTAGTCTGTCTTGGAGTGATGAGTTCTATCTCCCCTTCTTCCTCTTCCTCTTCTTCTGATTCGAATTCTTCCTCAGATTTCCCCCTAGGTTCTCCTTCTTTTGGCCTATTAGTGCCTTCTTCTTGATCTTCCACATGCTGATCTGATGGGCTTGCTTCTAATTCTTTGCTCTCTCCATTGCTAGTTTCACCTCCAGCATTAGTGGCCTCAATTCTTGCTTCATCGGATTCATTTGACTTGGATGCTTCTCGGGGTCCTTCATGAAGGGGGTTTATAGTTTCTTTGATGCTTCCACCATTCTTAGTACCTCCACCACCTCGGGTTTTGGATCTGGATCGATTTACCCTTTTCCATCCTTCTGCCTTTTCCTGGTGTGATTCAGGTTTTTTGGGGCAGTTTCGGATGAAATGCCCGTATTCCTGGCAGCCCCTGCACTTGAAGGGAAGCTGTTCATAATCGAGCTTTTGGAAGTGGGACCAATTCCCTACAGTTAGTTTTATGGCCTCTGGCAGTCCTGCTTCTAGATCCACCTCGACGCATATGTGTGCACAGGCATATTGATCCTTTGGGCTCGCCATATCAATGTATTTACCCAGTGCAGTCCCGATTGCCTGAAGAGATTTGGAGTTCCAGCAGTGCATGGGGAGATTAGGGAGCCTGACCCAAAAGGGCACCGCTTTGGGGGTGTCAGCTTCTGGGTCGAAGTCCGGGGTCCACCCATTGAGGTATAGTCCTTGCGGCCCCATGAAGTAGGGCCCGTTCCTGAATATTAGATATTTATCATCCTTGGACTCGAAATCGAACAGAAAGTAACCCCTGCCGACTGAGTATGAAGCTACGTTATTGGTGATTAGGGGTCTCCAGTTCCGTTGGACCCAGCTGTCGGTGGTTTTTGGGGATGGCCAGAGCCCGGTGAATTGCCCGATCAGGGCTCGATCTGCCAAGGAAAGGGCTACGCGCATTATTTCTTCCAGGGGGAGTGCTACCTCTGGTACATCTTCAACTCTCTTAACAAACTTTGGTAGATCTCGTGGTCCCGATCTCTTATTCTGGGTCCCAATTAGCCTGTCAAAGGCGGCAGATTTTGGGCCAGGAGATGGACACTCCTCCCCAGCCATCTGGCTGCTCCAGTTGCCAGATACTCAGATCATTCAGGTTTCTGGCAAGTGCCCAGCAGCTCTTCAATGATCTTCAGCTTGCACCGGGTCCAATCTTACAGCCCAAACAGAGCCACGACCTGCGTTCTGCGTGAGGGCTGCGTGAGGGCGATCCAGGAGCTCGCGATCCACAATTTCAGCGAGAGCCAAAAAAATCAGCTACCGTCAAGCTCAATCAACCTTGGTGCAAAATATCAGAAATTTTTATTATTCAACATATCCCTAATGTAATTAATTAATTAAAATGTAACATCATAATTAAAATATTATTGTGAATTATTAATAATATTTCATTATTACTTTGAATATAGTAATTTAATTA